>PVJH01002399.1:0-80000 GCA_004026705.1 Nesogale talazaci | reverse complement strand
AGGAGAGTAGAAAATGTTGAAAAACTAGAACAAATTCAAAATACGTCACAGAGGATATCAAAAGATAAGGAGTTAAATTTCAAACTAGCTACATCTGGAGTCACCCAGTTTCCCATGTGCTCTGCATGAGAGCCAGGCAATTCCCACCCCCTGGTCTATGGTCTATGGTCTAGTCACTGGAAGCTTAATCCCAGTGTATGTCTCCCTTTCAAAGAAGTGAAACAACCTTCAATAGGTCAAAAGTGAGGTCAAGTGACATTAATTCCATTTTATCCTAACTAGATCTACCACAATCCATTTTTCAATGCTCTTTGTATAATAAAAGTCTACTCACACCCCTCCACTATCTACAGGACATTCACTGGAGGCTTAATCTACGTGTGGACGCTACAAACGGGGTCTTGGGTTTCCTTCGTTGTCCATAGACTTTTGTGATGAGATGCTCACAATTTAAGTTCCGATACTATTCCTCCCTTTGACTTTGGATTATGTTATTTAAAATCCTGGGACCACACAGGCTGGTGTGCTTCTTCCACATGGACTTAGTTGACACCTTACTTAAATGGCTGCTTGTTTCAAGACAAGGCTTTTGGACCCCAGATGCTATTCTTTCTGATAGCTCGATGCCATTTGGCTTCTTCACCACACTTTACTTTAGCACCCCTATCTTCAATGATAGCTTGATGAGGGTGAGCATGAAGCAGACCATGTCATAAGAATTAATTTCTCTTTGATTGGGGTTAGAATTAAGTGTGAGCCTAAAATTCATTCATATCTCTATGTTTTATATATGTGTCTGGTTTATTTTAGGGACATCGTTGTCATTTTATGTCAGAGAACATTATGAATGAATCACAGCCAGTATCAATCAATAATATCACATTGTTAATATTTACAAGAGTAGGTCGCTCCAACTTTCTATTGAGGGGTGGCTGGTAGGTTTGAACCTCCAAACTGTCAGCAACCCAACACTTAAGCCCCGGTGCCACCTGCCAGGGTTCCTCGAAGGGGTGGTTGTGGTTGGGAAGTGTTGCCCAGTCTGATCTGACTCATTGCAACCTTATAGTGTGAAAAGAAGAATCGCCTTCTCTAGATCTGTGGGTGTGATTGGTTAAAGGGAGGCTTTTGATGAGCACATCCGTGGCTCTTGAAATATTGTTTTAAAGTGACTGTGATGCCATTCTTCCTGAATTCCATTCCCAGCATAGTAAACCAGATCATCATTTGTCTCAAAATGACCATTGTTGGTCCCTTTTAGGTCACGAATGTCTAGGCACTACAACTGACCATCTTCTGCAGCTGTTTATAAGGTTTCCAGTGGCTAATCCCTCAGAAGTAGATCATCGATTCCTTTTCCCGAATCTGTTCTTACTCTGGAAGCTTCACTGTAAGCTGTTCAACATGGGTGGTTCTGATGGGATTTGCCATACTGGTGGCCTAGCAAGTTACCCGCAAGGCATTGAATACCCAGCAGTTCTAAGGTGACCAGAACCCTTCACGTTTTTACAGAAGATGTAGGATGCCAAGTTTAAACCAAACCAAATCAAAGAAAGACAGCTAACATCATGCTCATGTAGTTCAGATGTGTAGTGGCTGGGTAAGACAGCTCAGAACTGTCTCCTATGGCTGCCAAGGCTCTAATATTTACAGAAGCTGCCCAGCACATCTTTCCCCCACTGAGCTGCTGGTGGGTTTGAACTGCGTTCTTTCCGTTCGCAGCCCAGCACCTAGCCCCTGTATGTCATCAAGGCTTGTCTTTTACTACACTAGGACTTCTGTGTAGACCCTCTGGACATTGCTTGCAGTAGGGGGCACTGAGTTTTTGTTAGGGATGATGGGAAATTTGAAAGCAGCTAGTGGTGATGTTGTACAATATGTATATGTGTATGAGATGGGCTTGGCGGGAGAGTCCATCGCTTTCAACAGTTTCTCAAAGGAGTCTGTTACCAACTCCCACATGACCAGCTGGAGGCACATTAGAGAGACGATAGTAGTCACTAACAACTTTGAGTACCCACTATATTTCTGTGCCCTGCTGAGCCCATGGTCCCCAAAGTGGGATGTGAAGAACCCCAGGGTAAGCAAGGCCATCCTTTGAGATAATGGTCGAGAACACTAGGCTTTGATCGATGCCTGTTTCTTGTCCTGACAATAAGAAAAGTGAGCATTATTCATATTTAATCTATTCCTTGCACCAGCACCCTCTTTGAGTCCACGTGTTGGACTGTATATCATGAGACCCAAGAGAATAGGACATTCTACAGGGAACATGTCTTTTTGGTAGTGGCTGTAAGATTATGTCTTTTCTTTTCTTTTTTTTTTTTTTTTAGGTAATCATGGCATATTGTGGTTTGCAGCGATCAAGGGAGATGGATTTATAGGCTCTCTTCTTACTTTTTTTAAAATCATTTTGTTGGGGGCTCATATAACTCATCACAATCCATATATTCCTCCATTGTGCCAAGCACATCAGTACATTTGTTGGCATCATCATTCTTAAAACATTTTGTTTCTACTTGAGCCCTTGGTATCAGCTAGGCTCTCTTCTTTTTAAAAGAGTGGAACCTTTGGGAAACTTTGCAATGACAATGAATGTAATGGGGAAAGGCGTGGCCCTCCCTAGAACAGCTGTTCTCAACCTGCGGGTCGCAAGCCCTTTGGGAGTGGAGTGACCCTTTCATAGGGGTCTCCTAACAGCAGCGGAAAACACATAAACATTTCACGACATATAATTACATATTGTTTAGTGATTGGTTACTATGCTTTAATTATGTTCAATTAGTAACAATGAAAATACATCCTGCATATCAGATATTTACACTCTCTACATAATGATAACAGTAGCAAAATTACAGTGATGATGTAGCAATGAAAATAATTTTATGATTGGGGGTCACCACAACCTGAGGAACTATACTGAAGGGTCGAGGCATTAGGAAGGTGGAGAACCACTGTCCTTGAGGTTTTAAGGTAATCTCGAAATGTATTGGGAGAGCTGTTGCACTTAATAATGCATTAAAAATTATTGTTTTTAATATTTACTACAATTTTGTGATAAAATATAGATAAGACATCTAACATCTTGTTGAGGGAGGGGAAATCCACACACTTCACCTGTATCTGGGATATTAATGAGAGAAAATAGATGTTTTACAATGGCCCCTTCCAAAGTGACCCAAATCCAACAAGTTTGGGCTGGAATACATAGCATTTCCACTGACTCACATCTCGTAGTCAATCTTCAAATTCTTCTTTCTCATCCATGCCACTCCAGAAACTCTGCTGACATCTGTCCACGAGGGGTGACCATGCTACTATTTAAAATACCAGGGGCATAGCTTTAAGGATCCTAGAAGAACACAAATGACCACAGTATGAAAAACTGACAAAAACCAACAGGGTTAAAAGTTGTGCTAATTATTTCTTCAGTTACTCTCCCTTGTGGAGAAGCCTGAAAGATCACAAGGCAGTAATCCGAGTCCCCCAGATCAGCTACCAGTGTGTTGCCATTGCAAGCTTAAAAGAAAATGGAGTTCCTGCATTACTGTCTGTCTTAATTCATGGCCCCCAAAGTAACAACACCATGACACCGACAAATCTTACAGCCATTTATGAAATTGATTGGGGAGGTGTTTGATCAGATCTTTGCTCTATCAAAATCATTTCCACAACCTTTTATACAGTCCATTTATGTACATGCTATAGGAACTTTTGAAATGTGGGTTACTCGGCGATGGGCAATCATGGGTGGAGTGGGGCCATTCTTGTCCATCATGTCAACGAGCGCTCTTTCACAAGGAGATTATGGACAGGATGGAGTATAATGACAATGAGGAAAATGCTCCTATCCATCATGTCAGGCCACTGCCCACCTGTCTGGGGAAGGTCGACCTGTTACAGAAGCCTCCTAGGCTAGAAAGCAGAGGCCACATATCTCAATGAAATAACCCCATCGTTTTGATTTTATTCTTCTTTTCAAAATATGCCCAAAGGCTGCAAACCCTCTAATGTGTCAGGATTCAGACAGCAGTGAATTTCCCTGGCAGTTATAAGCCTCTAAAACAAGGACTTATAATGGAAAAACTGACAGACCCTTAACGATAGCTGCACTAACCGGACTCCCTATGATAAAAGCAAGTCTAATAAACTACAATTTGGCCCAATTATGGGGGGCTGGTTCAATTCCCACCACGCCTGATGTTCATCTTGACCTGATAATTTGTATACTTCAGATTGTGGGTATTGGCAGTTTCTAAATGGGCTCCTTCTCCCTGGAAGGTAGACTGTGTGATGAGTCCAGCATCCTGGTTTTGACAGCCAGGTCCCTGAGCCTGGGAGATTCCACCAGGGAGTGTGTAGGAGACTTGTCAGGGAAGGAGGGCAGGATCAGTGGTGGTCAGGAGTGAACAGCGGGAGCTTTGCCTGACCTTCCCATGACTATGGAAAGTCACCGGCAGGGGGCAGAAGAAAAGACAATGAAATAGTGACTGGTAGAGAAGTGCAGTTATAGATCAAAGTCAACAAATACACATTCATAAACCCTGGGATCAGGAATGATGCCAAGCTAGAAGGGAACAAAAGTAAATAAGATAGCAGTTCCTCTCTTAAATGAGCCTTTCCATTAATGGAGGCTAAAAACAATGTCAGCAAATTAGCACAAAGTTTCTTGCTTTGCTCCCCATTCGTCCACAATGGGTTCAGAGTAAAGGATAATGGTTGAGCATCTTGACTTCCTTTTATCACCATCATATCATCTACCTATTCATGCATGGATCTGTCTACCTATTGAACAACTCCTGAAAGCTTTTTATATATCAAGTCCTGTAGTCTTCCCAGCACCCAACACCATTTCTTTGAAACTCACCTCTTCTCTCAGCTTTTCTACTCCACTTCAACATATCGGCCTCCTTTCCACTCATGTCTTCCTTGCCAGCAACTCGACATGGAATTGCCACACTGTGTCTTCCTTCAGTGTCTGTAGATTCTATTTCCCCCTTCTCTTCCCACAGTTGCCAGCCCAGCTCAGGAGCTTGGGTTGGAAAACCTAATGCCTTGAACTTTCGTGTTTAGTTTGGAATCAAATTAGTTCAATGTTAAGGATCAATGGTCATACAATGAGCGTCCCTGCTTCTTGTCATTTTTTCGCCTGTCATCTTACATTTATGTTAGTGCTATAATATCTCATTTCATTATTTTAAGACTTGGTTTCATGGGTTTAGGGATCTTGTCTGGTTCTCTGCTGACAGATGAACCCAGTGCCTAAATGGATTGAGTGCTTTTTGACTCAAAACTAAATTCCAAATTTGCTACCGTTGAGCCAATGCAGACTCTGAGCAAGCCTTAGGGGCGGAGGGAGGGGTGTTCAGAGACTAATCATTTGTGGGAGTAGAAAGCCCAGTCTTTCCACTAAGAAACTGCTGGTGGTTTTTAAATGCATACTACTCGAATCACAGCTCAACGTGTGTGGCAGATCTTTGTTGAATGAATGAATGAGTGAGTGGTCCCTCAGAATGCAGTCCAGCTTCTTCTCCTCCAGGAAAATTTCCCTGAGTTTCCCCTTCCCTTAAGGGAATGGTGGAGGCCCAATCATCCCTTACCGTGAATAATCATGAGACACTTTGATTCTGAGCCTCCCTCCCTTACAACCTTGAGAGTCATCCAGGATATTCTTCCAAGAAGCAAAACTGTTAAATGTACTTGTGTATGTACTTAAGGTTGGAGTTAGCAGAGGGGAAGGGGTGGGCTATTCTGGGTGGAGGTAGCAGAAGACTCTAAATCAGTAAGACATGATAAGCCACCAGCCACAGACAGAGAGGCAGGGGCTGTGCCTGTGTCGATGATCTCTTTCTTGAAGAGATACAGGCTGGAATCTTAGCCTTAGGGCCACCGACCTACCAGCTATGTGGTCTTAGGTAAAAGAGTAAACACTTTTGAGTCTCAATTTCCTTATCTGGAAATTGAGATGAGTCCTGCCTTTATAGGAATGGGAATAAAGAGATAAGATACATAACCTAAGCACTAATCTATGGTCAAACAAAGTCATAGTCATGGCTATTGGTTTGACACTTCTGACTCATAGTGACTCTACAGGACAGAGTAGAACTGTCCCTGTGGGTTTCTGAGACTATAAATCTTTAGAGGAGTGGGAAGCCTCGTCTTTCTCCCATGTTGCAGCTGGTGTTTTCAAACTGCTGACCTTGCTGTTTGCTGCCCAACTTGTAAACTACTATGTCACCCGTCTCCTAATCTTTGTTCAGTTGGCATCAATCCTACATCTTCACTAGTCTCTCTCTTTTTTCTGTGTGTGTGTGTATTAAAGTTTTTATTACTCAGCTCTTGCCTAGGCAGTTATATTCCATTTGAGTCAAACATGGGGCTTCTCTCTCCAAGGACTGTGAGTAAGGACACTTCTTTGGAAAAGATGGAGTATTGAGCTAGTTATGACAGAAGTTGCTGCGATATAACATATATACTAGAGTATAAGCCAAGTTTTCCAGCACATTAAAAAAACCATTTTATTGGAGGTTTGTACAACTCCTGTCACAATCCATCCATACATCTATTATGTCAAGCACATTTGTACATAGGTTGCCATCACCATTTTCAAAGCACTTTCTTTCTCTTGAGCCCTTGGTTGATGCTCCTCATTCTTTTTTTGTTTTTGTTTTGGTTTGGGGGGCATCACTGCCCTCTGGTGGTGGGAGTAGGAGGCCCAGCCTTTGCTCCTGTGGAGTCACTACTGGAATTGAACCTCGAATCTAGTGGGCTGCAGTACCGTGCACAACCACTACTCCACCAGGGCTCAGCCCCAATGCTCCTCATTTTTTATCCCCTCCCTTCTTTTCCCTCCCTCATGAACCCTAGATAATTTATAAGTTGTCATTATTTTTTCATGTTTTGCATTGTTTGATGTCTCCCTTTACCCCCTTGTCTGATAGTCCATCCGCCCCTGGGAGGGAGTTATAGATAGGTCATTGTGATTGGTTCCCCTTTCTTCCCCCACTTTTCCCTTACACTCATGTTATGACTGCTCTCAATGTTGGTCCCAAGGAATTTATCTGTCCTCTATTCCTTGTGTTTCCAGCTCTTATGTACATGCTCTGTTCTAGCGAGATTTGTAAGGTAGAATTAGGGTCATGAGGGTGGGTAGGTGGGTGGAGGAGAGCATTAAAGAACCAGAGGAAAGCTGTATGTTTCATTGATGCGACCCTGACTGGTCCTTCTTCTCCCCCTAACACTTCTGTAAGGGAATGTCCAATTGCTTACAGATCGGTTTTGGGTTTCCACGCCATACATTACCCCCCCCCACCTCCACTTCATTCATATTATGAATTTTTGCTCAGGATTTTTGATACCTGATACCTGATCCCATAGACACCTCATGATCACACAGGCTGGTGTGCTTCTTCCACGTGAGTTTTGTTACTTCTCAACTACATAGCCACTGTTTATCTTCAAGTGTTTAAGATTCCAGATGCTACATCTTTTGATAGCTGAGCATATCAGCTTTCTTCACCACATTTTCCAGCACATTTTTTTTGGGGGGGGGGCATCACTGCTCTCCGGTGGTGGGAGTGGGAGGCCCAGCCCCACTGCTGGAATTGAACCTCCGTCCCAGTGGGCCGCAGTCCCGCGCACAACCACTATGCCACCGGGGCTCAGCCCTCCAGCACATTTTTAATATAGTTTTTGTCATAAAATTAGGTGCCTTGGCTGATATTCGGGTTGGCTTATACTTGAATATATACAGTATAACATCTCTAATTCAGAGAATGAAACTCCTTTTGATGCTAATTTCTTTCTTTTTAAACTGCAGTTCAAAAGGCATTTTATTGGCATATAATTCACATATCGTGCAGTTTTAATAGTCCAGTCACATGAAGAAGGTTTGTGCATTCATCACCATGACCAATTTCAGAACATGTTCTTCTGTCTCATCCTTGTCCTTAGCTCTCATTTACCCTAACCTTCCTCTCCCAGGGCCCTAGGTCATTGTTAATCCAGGTACTATCTCTATAGAGTTACCTGACATGAATTTCATATAAATGAAATCATGCAAACAACAACAAAGGGAAAAAAACACTCAACAACAATGACAAAACAAGAGCAAAATCTCAATTGAAAAGAAAGCAGAAAGTATTATAAACTGAAATGACTTTAAAGTGGGTCAAAGGGGAGATCTGCCATAATCAACTTTATGGCTCTCTCTGACTGATAACAAGACTGTTCACAGCCCAGACAAAGGCCAGACTGGATTCACCAGAGACCTAACCCATGTGGGGACTCTGAAAATGGACTTTGGGCTTCCTTTGTAACTCATTGTCTTATGCAAAAATAGGACCTAGTTTCTTATAAGGCATTAAAAGCTATTGTAGGAGGACTGGGGACATTTGGTTTGGAAGTGTGCATAGACAATAATTAAATGTTTGGGGTGAGATAATGGCATTGTATCTGACTAGGTGGAAGTGTGATCCATGGGAGATAGATGCTGAAATAGAAGTGTAGTCTCATAATCTATACAGCCTTCTTTTAAATATGAAGAGCAGCGGTTTTCAACCTGTGGGTTTCTACCCCTTTGGGGACTTGAACAACCTTTTCACAGAGGTCACCTGATTCATAACAGTAGCAAAATTACAGTTATGAAGCAGCAGCGAAAATAATTTTAAGGGTAGCGGGGGTTCACCACAACATGAGGAACTATAGTAACGGGTTATGGCATTAGGAAGATTGAGAAACACTGAAATAAAGCAACATTTTTCATCAGTGAATTAAAATATGTCCAATATGAGTACCATAATTAAAGTGGACAATTATCTAATTGATAAGACAAAATAGAGTGGCACAAAGTAAACATGAGTTAAACTTTTAGACTTCTGTGCACAATCAATAAGACTGTATGTTACATTTTTAAAAGTTTAAATATAATCTTATAACCATAGAAGTTAATATTAACAGCCATTCAACTCATGGTACAAGTAAATATTTTTAAATGACATTAGACTATAACACTATTGCCATCTGTAAAAGGTCATCAACCATTTATGATTGGTGCACTTTTCTGAATGTCTTACTTCAACTGAAAATTTTAAAATGTAAAGAAATGATTTATTTGCTCTAGTGTTTTTCTAAAGATGAGAGTAACACATTGATTGGTTCGAGAATGTGTTCACAATAGCCCCTGCAAGTCTAGAGTTGAGTTTACTCAACTGTACTGTACTATTACTCTTGCTTCCTTAAACTTTCCTTCATTTGCTAGCTGAGGGAAGGACCACACTAGCCTTCTACATTTAAGGCATAGGTAGCCTCCTAGACCGTTCAAGTAATCTGGTCTTCTGCACTATTTCTCATGTTACATATCATTTAACCTCTCTGTGTCTACTGATATACCACCTTCCTCTTTCATTCACCATTTGAGAAGCTATACTATCGTGAGTAGGGCACATTCCTGGATTCTCAGCTCTTACTGCAAAGTCCAAGGTTACTTCTAGATTCTATTGTTCTGCCATACTGCATTGCTTCCTGCGTTTGTATCTTGTTTTACATTTGTACTGAGTGAAATGAAGGGCAAATAAATTGTGGTGGTTACATAATCTCCTGGCATGTTGAAGATATCGAGGGTAAAGGGTTGGAGTTTAACCTGTTAATGGGGTCAGAGCTTGATGACCTCATTTGGAGATGCAAGGGAGAGAAACAGCTCATTGAAATCCAGACCTACTCTCTCTTTCTTTCCCTGCCTTCCCTTTCCTGCTGTGGAGACACACTGAGGAGCTGCAGGAGCCTAGTGGTGATGCAATGGATCCACAAGACTTTTTACCCACCGGCTGGTGATCTTCCTGCATTCAGCATCATTGTATGTGCTGACTGAGTCTCAAGAGGAATTCATGGGCTAATATTGGGCTAATATCAAACTTAGGGACATGATTCTGGACTGGGCTGGCATGATTTATTGATGTATAATTACTTCTTGATATAAAACTCTCTCTTACATGCATATGAATGTCTCTGGATTTATTTCTCTATTTCAACCAGGCTAATGCATACATTTGCTGAGTGTGTTCTAAATAGCAAGCATTACATTAGCAGATTTACTTTTGATACTTTATTCAACTATTACAATTAACAATTTAGTCAGGATAGTCATCCTCTCCATTTCTTTTTATGGAGAAAATGACTATAGAAATTTTTTCCAAAGTCTCAGAATGAAAAAATAAATGGAAGAAAGACAAAGGATTGGGAGGATTTAGAACCAGCCTTATTCACAGAACAAGCAACATAATTGTTATCTTATCCCCACTGGTTAGGACCAAAAGGTGACCTCTGCTGTTCAGAGTTAGACAAGAAGATGTGTACTACCTGTGGGGTTGACAACACCACATCTTCTAAACACACAATAGAGGTGTGGTTCTACTGCCGCTACCTTCTAGAGAGAGCCATATTTCACTGTCAGAATTCTCACCTCCAATCAAGAGATCAATGAACCTCAGGTGCAGCTACCACCTGTCTGTCAGGGCATGTTGTTACAGTGCTAAACAGGTATCATGCTTCCAGACTAAGAAGGACTAGGAAGAGAGATCTAGTCATAGGCTTCAAAAAGTCAGTTAATGAAAAGCATGAATGAGAAGAGTCCAATTCCAACACATAATGGGCTTGGTATAGGATCAACCATCCTTCCATTCTGTTGGAGAAGGCGCTTTCAGAAATCGAGGGGCTGACTCAATGACAGTTAGCAGCAATAATAAAAGAGGCTCCCACAGGGTTAGGTACATAGAACTACTGGGGCATGTTAATGTCCCCCAACTGTGGGACATTCCCTCCCAATATATGACGATAGTAGGGGTTCAGTGAGGTCATTGGTTATCAGCACCATAGGACTGGCCACAGTCCCTGCAGCATGAACCTTTTTAAGAAAATTCTCAGCCCCAATTCCGCATAGTGATGGAAATGTGTGTCCCCAAGTGACAGCCTCCTTCCTATAGGACTTAGGAACTCATGTACCTGGATCTCTTCCATGGACCCATTCCAGCTGTCCTACCTTTAGATGATTTATTTCCAATGCCTTCCAGACTTTACCTAGGAACTTCACCAAGAAGAGCCAGCAGGAATGCCAGGAAGTTGTCATGGCAACCCCTAGATATCATCTTCCGAATGCCCCCTGGCTGTGGAGTCCAGATTTATCACAATTATCTTTATGTAAGGAGGCGAGCTCGTGCCTAGGCAACCAGACCACAGGTAAATGGCTCTAATTTGTAATGATGTGGACGATTCTAACACTTCTTGCAGCAGGGAGATTTTAAGGAACTTGTGTTGAACGTTGGCTTACTGGTGGCCGCTTGTCATATTTGCATGGGCCTGACCTACAAGTGCCATTGGGAGGGGCTGATGGAAAGCTATGCGGCCTTCATGTTTTGTCAAAGAACAATCTCAGGATGTGCCCAAGTGGTACGGAGGCATGTGATGAGAAATTTGTATCCACTGTCTTCTTCTCCCCAAGTGAAGTGGGTTGGCTGAGTCCTTATGGCAGCGATCCTTCTCATCTCTTCTTTGTCTGGTGAGCCACGTTGGGAACAACGGCAGCACAGATCCCAGCTACACAGCCTTGGCTTCCAACCAGGATGGCGCCGCTGGCCATGCCCTGTGTCTTGTGCAGTGGGTGTTTGTCTAGCAGTGTCATTGCAATTTTTATTGCATCTCGTGATGTGCGCAGATGTGCTGGGTAAGCATCCCAAGAGGGGCAAAGACGCTACTCAATATCCCCATTCCCAAATGACATACCTTATAGAATCACTTTCTGGGCTACCTCCTTTGGGATGCTGTAACCATTTAAAGTCTCTGGATTTTGGTGTTTTAACAAGGGTTTAATTACTAAGGTAAGTGTATGCACCTGCTAAGGCATTCCTAATTATTTGATAATGGTGCAATCTTTCTCAATACAGCCAGTTTTGTGGTGTAAGCTACACTAATGAAGCACACTGAGAGAACACATTCCCCCAATGTTGGGGAAGCTTATTTAAATTAAATAAATTTGCAAAGGACTGAATTTTTACCACTGGCCTCAACAATTATGCCTCATGCTGGAAGCCAGTAGGCACCATATCCGAATGAGGCACACTTCGTATGACGTGAGCTTTTTTGAAGTGTCTTTCTGTGAGATAGTATTACCCTAAAATTTTATTTTTTCCAAATTGCCTCACAGACTCTGTTTTGTCCCACGCCTCTTTAAAAGTAAAAGAAAGACAACAACAACAACAACAGCAAAAACAGCTTATCGCTTTTGTTGTTTACTTGGCAACAACTGGTAGAAGTACGGTTTTGACAGTGCTGGAATTTACGCCTACCCACCTCCCTTTTCCACCTGATTCTTATCATTGCCACATGCGGTCTGTGGTGGCATAGCTATAAGATCTTTGAGGCAACATCTGCAAATTAGCACCTTACATCGCAGCCTCGCTGGAAACTTGCTGATGGCTTGCAATCGTCGTTAAGTCAGGGTTGACACCATCTCCGAGTGTTTCAAACTTTGTTGTGTGGGAATTAAAAAAAGAAGATTCCAATAGGCAGATGGTTTCCAAACTCCTGGTAGGAGCTATGTTAACAAAATACAGCATCTCATTACCCAGGCACGAGTATTCGCGCCGTCCACAGCGTTCCTCCGCTCAGAATTGGTGCTCTGCCCCAAAACCTCCGCCACTTCTCCCCACAGCCCTGAGCATTGGCGCTTTCTTCTGAAAGCTTTTGGAGAACTGGGCCAGTCTGCCCATTTCTGGAAGGCCACTATTAACACATTAATTTTTTCCCCATGAATCTCCCCCCCCCCATAAATTTATTGTGTTAAATTTCTCCCATAAATCTAACACATTAAATTTATCATCCCGTGAAGATAGAGGGATGCCTTTAATCATCTAATCTTGATCCATTTGGTTTTGTAAAAGAAAGTGATTTTTTTTAAATGTTATCCAATAAAATGAGAGAATGCCTTTACATACACGGGTGAGTGCTATTGAGGTTTTAAATTACTATTTATAAACGGGCAGCCAGGCAAATGAGCAACAGGCGAGTGCACGTACCAATTGAAAACTGCCACAGACCAGGGCCCAGGGATTCCCAGCGTGGACAGGGGTGGGCAGGACCCAACTTGGAAAGCTGCTGAATGACAGCTAAGAATCGTGCCAGGGGTTGGGTGCCTCCTGCGCCATCATAGCGCCAGTCAGTTGATTGCCGCGCGGGTCTGGATTGTGCGGTCCCTGCAGTATCACGCCATTAAACCAGACCGGTGGGGCAGCAACTGGGGAGGGCGAAGAGCGAAGCGGAGGCATGATGGGAGCGGCCTGGGTATAACTTGCAGTGCCAGGCAATTCAAAAGGCGAAGGGGGCCTCCCAGCTGATTCCTCAGTGTCCTGGAGATCTCTGTTATTAATGTTGCTGGGGGCATGTACTGCTGATAATTACTGCTAGCTGGAATAATTAATAAGAATAATTGCTCGGCATGGAAAGGGAAAGGGAAGCTCTGGGGGGAGGAAGAAGCAGGCTACAGGAGCAAGAGGCTCCCTGAGCGCATTTATATAGACAGGAAGTTCCGCAGATGGCATCCTGAGAATCGAAGAGTTGTCTCCACGCCAAGGGCAAAAGTTAAGAGATAGCAAATGAGGCCGAACTCAGAGGCTTTATCTTGGAACGCACCAGAAGAAGCCTGTCGTGGCTGGGGTCTGGGCTGACTCCCTTTGGAAGCAGAAGGTGAAAGTTGTGAGGGAAGAAAACAGCAAAGTAAACGGAATTACGAAGAGACCTAAAATGAGCCAGCACGTCCGTGTTTCTGCTTGAAGTCCAATAGCGCCAGCAGGAGAGCAGCCCACAGGGGGTGGAGGACAGACTGGTGGCCCAAGGAGAGTCGAGGAGCGTGGATATCCGCCTGAAGAAGGAACTGCAGGCAGTAGACACTAAGCGTCAGTGTTGACAGTGTGTCAACCACCACAATTTTGATGTACAAGGGTGAATTTTCTCAACACCCGGTTGAGAGTTGCCAAAAGAGTTTCCAATATTGTATAATAAGCTTCCTACTTATTACACTTAACCATTTGCCCCAAAGGCAGGACAAGCATGTGCTGGGCAAAACTAAGGTAGGAGAGGAAACTCAATGTGAAAACTTGAGAAAGCGCGTGCGCCATGTGAGGTCTGGCGGCTGGAGCTCGAGGAAGTCAGAGGCTGTGTGTCACCGTGGCCCTCTGCAGGGGATGCCACCAAGGACACCTGGGTGTGTCATGAGATAAGGCACACCTACAAAGCTAGAGGGAGAGTCGCTATCCTCAAAGGAATCATACAGGAAGAGCAATTAATGCTAAACAAAAAAAAAATAAATGGATTTATCAAATTATCCCTAGCCAAGATCTAATGCTCTGCAATCCATTTCAATGCCTGATGCCCTTACCCCTCTCCCCATTGGGGCTGTTGAACACAAGGCGACTGACACAGGCACGAGTGAGCAAACAGAATAGATGCAGAGCAGAGACTTTGTCAAGGTCTTGTCTTTCTTTCTCTCTCCTCCACCTCCCCTTCCTCCACTTCTTCTACTTCTCCTCCTCCTTCTCCTTTTCTTCTATTTCTCCTCCTCCCCTCCTCTCTCTCCCCTTTCCCTTTCCCGCCCCCTCTCTTCCTCCTCCTCATTCTTCTCCTCCTCCTCCTCTTCTTCCTCCTGCTCCTCCTCCTCCTGTTTCATGGGGTATGAGAAACAAATGTAGACCAGACTCCAGGTTTCAGACCAGGAGACAAGATCAGGCAGTGTTCCCTGTGAGGCAATGGCAGAAAGGCCTGGAGGAGGACCTAAGGCTGATCCCTCTGTTGTGAGCAAGTGCTGCCCTTTCGAAGCTGACCTCGACCTTAATGTTGGTCCACTCCTCTCAGCCTTCACCACCTCTAGTCCTCTCTTCAGTGGCACTGATGAGGGTGCAAGAGGGAGTGGGGTGCGTAGCACCCCTCAATAACGCACAAGGTCTGCGGAGTCCCTGCATAGCACACACGGTGTTTGATTGAGAGCTGACTTCAAGGTTGGGGGGCTCAAACCCACTAAGCAGCACCACATACGAAAAACCTGCTGGCCGACTGCTTTTGTAAACACTACAGCCAAGAAAACCTTTGCAGCAATTCTCCTCTGTGACATGTGGTGTCAGCATGAGTGGAGGTCAACTCGGTGACAAGGGGTTTGTTTTTGTCCTTTGTGAAGGGTTTATATCACGGTGGTGTCTACTTGGCTGCTAACCACAAGGTTGCCACCCAAAGGCTCCTTGATAGAAGGACCAGTCTGGAGCACATTAGCACTCTGACACACGTAAGGGTGGTCAGAGTTGGAGAAACGACTTAAAGGTGACTGGCCCGTGTTCAGGGTCAGAGTGAATGCTGATTAAAAATCATTCACCTTTTCTCTCATAGCACTGAAAAGCGGTGGTTGAAGAAGTGTGTGTAATTAGTGGCCTGAGCAGCTCGGGGGTGTGAGTGGAAGCTGCGGAGCATTGGAAGTGGGGCAGGGGTGGGAGGGAAAAAGAAAAGAGCCAAAGGCTGGAGAAGTCCAGATTCAATTATCAAGAAAAAGGGAGGAACGTAGTCAGTGCCTTTGCCATTCCTTCCTGTTGTTGAACATTTCCCTCTGCTCGGAAAGGAAATTCTGTTAACAAGGGAGCCTCTGAAACATGAGGACCTTGAGGTCACATTCAGGAGAGGACCACTCGTGACTCTAGAGGCCAGCTCAGAGCCACCTGAACAAGATACTGGGTGTAGCTGTACCCAGTTGGCCTCCAGCTTAGGGTGAGCTCCTGGGCAAGGATGTTGGACCATTGGGATTCTAATGGGTTGATTCTTTGGAAATGAGCTTTTCCTCCAGACTAGACCCTTAGCCTCTGTCCATTGTGGACAGTAATATGTAGCCGATAGAGCTGGTGTCATAATTAAAGTAATATGGGAGTGCATCAAGCTCATTTTCTGCCATTTATTAGGTACTTACTATATATGCGATCTCCCACTTCCCAAACCATTTCTGGATTTTCATGACCCGACTTTCCTCCTCTTTCTATCACCCCATGAAGAGAAACGTGATGTACCTCATTATGCAAAGTTGGATGGGGATTTCTCATTATCTTGAAGGTGCCCTGGCACTGTGATTGGGGTAAATGGACTGCTAACTGCAAGGTTGGCAGTTCAAGCCTACTACTCCGGGGGGGGAGAAAGGGGAGGCTATCTGCTTATGGGAAGACTTACAACCTTGGAAAACCCATAGAGGCTCATTCTGAGTCAGAATCAATTCCCTGGCAGTGTGGGTGCCGATCTTCCCTGATAAGGGTTGAGCATCAGGTTATTTCTCTTTTCCTGTCACAGTATCACTAATGACACCTTTGTACCAGGGATTCGTGGCATGAGCATTTACTGATTGGCTGTCTTCTCGCTTCCAGGGGACTGTTGTTTTCATCTTCAAACAAGGAACCATACATCGGGGTGAATTCCCTGGCACCAGCTGATGAAGGGAGGCCTATGTATTGTAACATCAAGACAGTGACTTATGGAGAGAGTTTCAAGAAGATGACAGGATTATCAGCAAGTTTGAAAGATGTCTTATCTCTTCATTGTGACATATATGACATATTATATGCCTTGAAATCATAAAGGAGTTTTCCAAAAATTATACCACTGTACCACCTCATTTAATTCTCAAAACAAGTCTAGAAGATGGACATAATTATCACCAATCACCTTTTACAGATGATGAAAGGGGCTGAATTAAGGTCTATCTCCAAAGGTCTTCCTCTTGACCAATACAATTAACAATCACATTATCACCTAGTTATCTCACTTCCATCCCTATCTAGTAAGGAAGGGAGGTTCAGCTGTAGCCTGTGGCTATATTCAAACTTCCAATCTGTGACTTGTCTTACTTTAGAGTCTAAAGGAAGCAGTTCTCCACCTATGGGTTGTGACCAACCATAATGTTATGGTTGGGGGAGGTCACCACAACACAAGGAACTGTATTAAAGGGTAGTAGCATCAGAATGATTGAGAACCTAACCAAACCAAATGCACCTCCTTATAGTCAAAGCTGACTCATGGGAGCCTTGGTGGCGTCATGGTTACACGGTGGCCTGTGAGCTGCATGATTGGCACTTTGAAACCACCAGTAACTCTGCCAGAAAACACTGGGCTTTGTGCTTCCCTTAACAGCTCCTGTCTCAGAAACCCCTGGAGGGGAAGGGGGTCACTATGAGCATGGGGTTCCTTTTGAAGACTGCTCTTAATGCACATTTGAATCTGATTTGTCCCACTAACTGTAAGGTCAGCAGTTTGAAACCAGCATCCCCTGTGTAGGAGAAAGATAAGGCTTTCAACTCCGAGAGTTACAGTCTCAGAAATCCACAAGAGCTCTGTACTGTGTCCTATAAGGTCACGATGGGTGGAAATTGACTCCATGGCAGTGAGTGTGAGTTTTTTCACTCTTAAAATGTTGCCTTTGAACAGATTACAATGATCAACACATAACCACACCTGCGCTCCAGGGGGCCAAACAACAGAAACCTTGGAGGAAGGGAGACAGCAGTCTGTGTAAGATATGAAAATCATAATAACTTAGTATTTATCAAGGGATTACAGGGGTGGGAGGGTAGGAGAGGGGGGAAAAAGAGGAGCTAATACCAAGGGCTCAAAGAGAAAGTAAATGTTTAGAAAATAATAATGGCAACCTATGTACAAATATGCATGATACAATCCAGGTATGGATTGTAATAAGAGATGTAAGAGCCTCTAATAAGATGATCTTTTAATAAAAAAGATAAAGTAAAATGTTGCCTTCTGAGGAGATGATTCTGTACACTGTTTTTGCAATATTCTGGGGCTGGAAAAACATTTTGTTTACGTTTGGGTCCAGCTTGATGTCCAGAGAATACCAAAAAAAGCCATATTCTGACTTATCAAGAAACCATACCCCAGAGGAGAATGTCTGCCCAGTTTCAAAGAGAGTTCTTTTCCTTAGATCAACTTGCAGACTGGTATGGTTGCCAGCAATGCCCTGGCGGTGCTCCTGGCAGAGCAGAGAGGAGAATGTAAATCTCCCGGGGGTCTTAGAATACATTCCACCCATGAATGGAGCTACAGGGCAATCTCCAGTCTTCAGGGAACCGATTCCCAAATATAAGTTTTATTTGTTTACCTTAAACTTGGAACTTCTTACAATAGTTCCCTAGGGGTTCTGTCATTGCCACTCAATCTCCCCACAGTTTATAGGGTTTCTGGGCTTGTCTCTTTCCAGGTATGTTTAAGGCTGCATTGTTTCCCAAATGTTTCAAATCTGAGCCAAACTGTCTATGTACCCCAGGGAGCAAACAAAAAACCCTGGCAGGGAAAGACAACTTTCAAATTTCCTCTCCCCAGGGCTCCTGAGGGACCAAGCCACACCAGAGGGGACCAGACCATTAGCCTACTTGTCTCCCAGTTCAGCAGCCTGGCACAGACCAAGTGGACCTGGATCTATTTTATTTGTTTGCTGACTGTGAGACTTGTCTCCCTTTCGAGAATGAAGGCTCTGCTTTGCAGAAGAAGAAAAGAGAATGACCACATTATAAATTTAGCATCAAGACTGTATCACTCATGAGATGATCTCTCGTCTCTTGCAAAGAAGGTGTTCTGTGAATAGATGGAATCAGAAGACAGATTCTCCTCTGTGTGAGTCCAGATAGACTAGAGAAATGGATTCATAGACACTCCTATGTGAATAAGAAAGAGGTTCTTAAACAAGAGCAATTGAATATTGAGGAAACATCCCGGGCCAGTCCAGATCAAGTCCATAAGTCTGATATTAGCTCATGTCTGATACCAATCTATGAAGTCCTCTTCAGACTCACCCAACATATGCAAGGATGTCAAAATGCAGGAAGACCACAGGCCAGTGGGCAGAAAGCCTTTGAACCCAGTGGTATGGTAAGCATCACATCACTGGCAGGGGTTTTGTCTCTACATGTCTTCTCTGGCTCCAGAGATCTGGTCGCATCAGGGTAGATCCATGTGGCTTCTCCAGCTCCCAGGGCTGAGTGCCAAGTCTCTTGTCAGTAGAGCATCTTTCTGGGGGTGGGGTAGGGCAGGGAGTAGACTAGAGTGTGTGTGTCTCCCGCCTCTGCCTCTAAGAAGGAAAAATCAGATTTCCCAGAATTCTCAGGAGAAATTCATGCTCACAGACAGCACCTGATTGACAGACTAGACTCCACCTCTTCACTCTTAATCCTCAAATTGACAAACGATTATAACACACACACACACACACACACACACGATCCCCAAGGAACAGCAGAATGCACATTTTCATATGTCCTACTAGAGATATTTTCATATGCCTTATTAGAGATAGAATGATTTGATGAGTTACCTGAAAATGTCCTCCCCAGGATGGAGAAAGATGGGCCTTTTGTTCCCATACAGAGTTACAGTCTCGGAAACCCACCCGGGTTGTCTTTTCAGTCCTAAAGGGTCACTATAAGTAAACCTCCATTTTACTGGCAATAAGTCTTTAAAAAAAAAAACTTAAAAAAAATGAAATTGAGCATTTTCTATGAAATTAGTACTTGAGGGGAAAAAATTCTTGTTTTGAGAGCTGAGAAACTAATCGTTGTCTGCCCTGGGCATGGACATAGCCCAATATGGTGAAAACCAGAACCAGATTGAAGTCTTTTGTTCATGGCTCTCTTGTCAGGGACCCCAGGGCAGATCCCTCTCTTCCTTTGGGTCTCAGTTTTCATCTCTTTAAAATGGAAGGTTTGGCCCAGATGGCTGCTAACAATGTACCATTTCAGATGTTTCATGGCTCAAGTGCCTGACACACCAAGTTGACGTGGCTTCACTAAAGACTAAGCCAACTCAGGCTTCTGCTGAGGTCACGACTCAGAACTTCCCTGCCCTTCGCCTCCTTCCTTCCATATCCTTCTACCCAGGATGCTGCTTCTAGGAGACTAAACGGGATACTTTTCTCAGACAAGTCAGAAATGAAATGTGGTCATAAAAGAGAGAGAGAGAGAGAGAGAGAGAGAGAGAGAGAGAGAGAGAGAGAGAGAGAGAAAATAAGCATCCACATAGTAAAATAGTTACTGTTCGGTGGGAGAGAGATGTGAGATGGCTTACATCCTGAACTGTCCCAGATGTGAAGCTGAAGGCCAGAGCGGGTCTTCAAATGGCTAGATGGCAGGCCCAGTTACAAATGGTTCATACTTGCATGGGTGGAAGAAACTTTTAGGAGCCTAACATTGCCTCCTTCCCCCTTCCCTCTAATGAATATTTATGATAATGCACAACACAATTATATCCACATTTAACAAACAAACCCCAAAATGTCTTATGAGTAAGAGTAGCCAACACCAGGGAGATGTCAAAAGAAAGCAAATTATTGAAGAAAGAAAATAAGAGTATTTCTAAGTATTCGGAAGAAGGTAAAGAACAATAGAGGCGGCACAAGGGGTAAGACCAGTCCAATCTTGAAACGCTGTGACAATGGATTCTGCGCATGTCCCAGAAGGAAGGGGAACAGTGGGTGCATCTCCACGCACCTCCACAAATGCCGGAGCCAGAGTCGCCCAAAAGGCCAAAGCAGAGCGCCCTGCGGGAAATGAAACGGAACCACAGACTTGTAACCCAGTCACTCCTGTGTGCCCTGGTGAGCCACACACAGTTCAGGGCGAAAGGGACAGGCAGGAAGTATTCTAATGAGAATTCAATTAGTTCAGGGCATCTTAGAAACCAGGTGTGAACTCCGCCGGATATTAAAAGATACCTGAGAGGAGACTTAGGGTTTGTAGCACTGTCAGATCGATTTGCCAGGAGCTGGTAGACTGGCAGCTGCCCTGCTGTCGCCAATCCTTTCCCTCACAGGTCCATATAATTGGCAGCCTTTGACTCCGAGCAAGTGTGACTGGACTCCAGGAGCCTGCTCTGTCCCCCTTCCCGGCCCCCCCACCCCGCCCCCTCAGGGCCACCCTGGTGTTGTTCAGGACGTGGCAGGAGGAGCTGGAGAAGGAAGGCCTGGGCTTCTCTGGGAGGCGTTCTCGCGGCGTGGGGCGGGGAGCCGGGCTTGAGGACAGGCTTCCCTGCGCTGCCAGGGTGCAGGGCGGTGGGCGGAGGACAGCTCGCGGCAGGAGTTGCGTCCCAGCCCGGGCTGAGCCCCGCGGAAGCACAGCTGGCCCGGCAGGGGCCACTCCGAGGCCTTTAAGGACTTTATGTCCGCATGATTAGGCAAGATGAAGGGGCCAGCTGCAAACTTTCATTTCCTGATGACACAAAAGAACCTCGGACAATATAGAGATAGGATTGGAATGTGTAATAAGCAGCGACTTAATCCACAGCCAAGGGGAGTAAAGACGAAAGAAAGGAAGCTCTCTCAAAAAGTAACTCACCTTCCCCCTTCCAATCTAGTCTATCCCCCCCACCCCACCCCGCCTTTTTAATGTGATGTTGTTGGTTTGTTTTCCTCCTATTGTGGGCCCGTACACGACATAACCAAGCGGCCGGCATTTTAACCATTGTGAACTGTGCTATTCGGACGGCGACACTGGTCACTGTGCCCGCTGGCAAAGCCGGGGAGCTTTCCCTGGGGGCTCACTGCCAGTCGGCTCTCTGGGAGGAAAACGCGGGGGTCACCTTCGGAGCCCAGCAAAGCAGTCTGCCCTTTGCTCCAGGACCAGGGAATTCCTTCTGGGCCAAACCCTCTGTCCTCTCAGCCAGAAACTAGCTTCTCCGACCGCATCGGTGCACCTGGTGGGGAGAAGGGAGCCGCTACAGAAAGGAACGACCAAATTCAGTCCCCTGGGAAGAGTTACCAGACACCAGCCATCTTTGACTCAATTCTGAATCCTGAGACCGGAAGGGGGGTTTTACAAATCACAGCTTTCTTCATTCTTTACAGATGAAAACAGAGCATTTGAAGTTGCTTTATTTCATTTTTTTCCCCCCTCCGAAATGCTGTTGGAATCAAATTAGCCACTGGAACAGAACTGCGCCACCTTCGTCTTTGTTCTGAGCCTTTCAGCTTTAATCATCTTGAAGTGTTAAGGTGAATAATAAAGAAAAAGTTTAGGTCAACAGGAAGTGCCTTGCGATGGCGGCTGGCTCTAATAGTGCCTTGAAAGCCGTGCACAAAGGGGGCCAGATGTTTTGACAGGGCGCTGCGGAGCAGACAGGGTCTGGGAAAGGGAAAGGCAGGCATTTCAACAATTCCCAGAACAGGGAGCCTTTTGTTGTGCGGCTCCTCCAGGGATTTCCTAGCTTGTGTTTCCCTCAGAGAGGCAAAAGAGGGGAACTTGGTGCCTGGACGCTTCAAAATTTAAGTTAATCTTATTAATTATGAAGACCACCACCCACAGCGCGAGCATTTACCCTGCCTCATGCTAGTTGTTTGCCAGGCAAGAGGACTCTTCCCATTTTCTCTAGGCTAAGCAAATTACTTCTCCAAGGTCAGAGGCACTGTGAAGTACGGCCCGCCTGACTCCCGAGGCAGAAGCCACAAGAAGAACACAGCGTGCTCCAATATGGCCACCCCGGGATCTCCAGGATCTGACACAACAAAGCACGGTAGCCTTCTTTGGTTCCAGCTTCTCCCCACCACAGTCCCCTCCCTCCAAGAAAAAGCATAATTGGAAAGGTTTCCCACATCACTGTTTCACTTCTGAACTTGGCGAGGCTTACAAAAACCCACATTCGTCAAGTCTTGAGGCTAGTTCAGAAGGACCCTCTAACAATTCTGAGAATATAATCCTTTATGGGCAGAAGCTCCACCCCCCCGCCCCCCTTCCTCTGGAGTGCCTGCTGGGTTTGAACCACTGTCCATCATGCTGGCTGTCATCAAGTCAATTCTGACTCACACACACCACCACCACCACCACCACCACCACCCTTAGGACAGGCTAGAACTGCCTCCGTGGGTTTCGGAGACTTTCTGGGAGTAGAAACCCTTGGAGAGGCTGGTGGTTTTGAACTGCTAATACTGCAGTCCACCAGATAACCCCCGACATCCCCAGGGTTCAGAGCTGCTATGATGGTCACAAAATCCTTCAGTTAATGCTGTTCAGGGGGAGGAAAGCAATAACACAGCATCCAATGCTGAGAACACCCCAGAGGAAAACTCTTTCTTTGGCTTCCCCCACCCCACCCCCTTCTCCTTAAAACCCCAAAGGACACCAAACAATATTTGTGTTCTTGTGAGTCAGTCTGGAGGGGTCCTGCTCAAGTTCTTGTGCTCACAGACTCAGTCTTTGCTTTCCTTTCTTTGACAGTGACAAGGCCTCCAGGCTGGCGCTGGTTGCAAAAAGGCTCACCAGCTGCCAGGACCTGGGTCTGATGGCCTTCTGGGCACAGCTGTTGGGGATACCTGGCTCTAGTCCAAGAGGTTGTGTCATCACCCAACTGCCTGGCCATTGGCGAGGATGGGTGAGGTGCAGCAGGAAGCAAACCTAGCCTCCAGTGCCTTCCTGTCCCTGGAAGACGCGTGCTGCCCGGCTCTGGAGTTCTGCTCATCTTTGGCTTCCCCTTTGCTTCGTGCACCATTCTTGCCTTCAAAACTCTGTCTCCGTGCAGGCCCTTGGTCATCCTGCTGGAAAGATCTCTGCTGCACGGAGACAGCCAGTGTTTCTGACCTGTACTATTTCTCAGGATGATGCCAGGAGCTGTCTCAGAGACTTGAGGCTGGCTCGATTCTGAGCTGCCAGAGCCCAGCCCTCCATCCATCCATCCTGTCTGGTACAATTGAGCTAATTAATATGAGTGGAGAACAGAGGAGGTGCTAATGGGAGCCAAGAAAGTGTTGGGGGTCCAAGACAAACGACTCTTGGCTCACGTTGCTAAACAGCTTAAATTTCAGTTGTGAAAATTACTTCAGTTTTACTTAAATCATCTTCTGTGCCAGGCAGCCAATTTTGAGAACTGATGCATGACAAAGCCGCCCCATCTGCAGTGAGCATTCTATCAATTTCGTTTGACCCACAGTAACTGGGGAGGAAGATGATCTGTTCCCATTCTGCCCAGGGCTTCACTGAAGGAGGAGGCGGTGGGGGGTAGGGGAGTGCATTGGTTATTACATGAGTTTGCCCATGGAAGAAAGGGCAGCGTAATCAAGTTAAGACCACCTTTCAATTTTCTTCCTCTGAACAATGTGTTCCTGCGTGAATGAATACATCACTTCTTTTTTCTGACAGCCTGTGGTAGCTCCTATCTTCTGAAGGCGGCATCTGATGTGCTTAGTTTCAACAGAAGGATGTGACCAGGCACTATTTGACAAGTAGAAAAAGGAACTGTATCAGATTTTAGGGATACAAGTTAGACCAATCTCTGTATTTGTTGCAACACTGAAGTCATAATGCTCAATCATGCAGAAAGGCAATTGAGTCAGACATACCTGGGTGTGACTCTTCCAGCTGCCATTTGACCCGACCATGCCACTTCATCTCAAACTCAGTCTTCCCATGGCCCACGTGAGTGTAATATTAACACCGCATTCTCGGGTTGTTATGAAGAGCCGGTGGTATAGAGAAGGCAGAGAGTACTCCCTCAAGAGTTTGGTTTCCAGTAAATATGCAATAAATGAATTCTAGTTCCAATCTTCTCTCCCTCCAATCCCACTACACTTTAGACATGCCAGTGTGTGTTAAGGGACTTATGCCTCGTAGGTACCACCAACACGAGTAGTTCTTGCATTATCACTGTGGTGAGACTTATTGAAACATTTTATGCAAGGCCACTCATACATTTATGCTCTATCCTTCTAAGTCATTTTATTGAATTATTGTATGGATCTCAACATTCTCTCCAGCTACCACTTTGAAATCAATGTTCCCCCTGAAGGGAGCAAGTCCAACCACAAGCTAATTCAGCTATGGACACATTCAGAATCGAGGAAGCCTATGGAGTTCAAAGTTGTATCACTTGTGCTGTGTCCTTCCCAGGTACCCAGTCACCCAGGCCATCTCAGACGTGTCCGACCCGTTCAGGACTATAAACCAGAACACCTCTGCTTACGCCTCAGGCCCCAGAAATCTCTTCTAGTAAAGAATCTCTCTACCGGCCCGGCTATATGATTTATAACAGTCTGTATGTATCCCAAGTCCTGGGGAGAGGAAGAAGGCACTAAATGCGAAGCTTTTCAAGACAGTGCCTCACAGAAATGACCATAAATAGCAGCTCAGGAGGCCACTTACAAGAAGTTAGGCCCGTTTAGGACTAGGGGCTATTACAGTGTGAGCTTATCATAACTTGATTCAAGTGCAATAAGCGAGAAGTGGAGAAGATGACCAGTCAGTGTGAGAAAGCCAAGTGTAGATCAGATAACCACATTAAAAAGATTAAAATGTCCAGCCTGCTATAAATGCCTGCTAAAATCCTAAAAAGGCGTCTGGAGAGACCCATAAAATCATAACTAAGAAAGTAAGGGAGCCCTGAAGCTTTAACCAGATGTTCCTGTGATATGAATGACTATGTTAGTAAATTTTCATCCCAGCAATACAGCTTCGTATTGATCTCTTGCTTCTATTAGTCAGTGCTGCTATGAGATTAAATATGGTCTGGAAGGAAATACAGGCTTCCCTCTCTAGAAGGCTTTTCTGAGTAACCCAGTGTTTGTTATCGCAAAGCACACAAGGGAGTTGATAATGAATTGCTCAACAGAGCAGAGGCTCAAGTCTATAAAGCGAGTTATATAAGGGGTAGCCTTATAGAGAATAACCTCATTTGGGAAGCGAGCATTGTGCGCCGTGCCATGTGGGAAACCTACGGAGGGCTGTCTGGAACAGAAATAGACACGAGTATTTATGGTCAGGACCACCAATCGCAATATCCAGTGCTAAACACTTAATCTATGGTTAGATTTTACTCCAGATCCACGCTGAAGTCAGCAGAATTAAATCTAGCCGTGTCGTCTTTCAGCAGCTTTAAATCCTTCTGATACTGTTAGCGGTGGCAGGGTTCCAAAATGCATTCTGTTAATAAGACAGTAAAGTATAAAATCGAGTTATCTCCTTCAAGGAGAAAACAGAGTAAAGGAAACGAGTCTTGTAAAATTACATTCCCAGCATTCAAGTCTTTTCTACCTGAGTTCCTTTCAATTTATTCTTTTACTGCCAGACCATTCTCCTTGACAAACAACAGAACTGGAGGTGGGGGAAAGGGACCCCCCCTTTTTTAACTATGAAAGGAATGGTACCCCTGCAAAAGGCTTAGTAGTTGTTTCCTCCTTATCTTTACAGGTCAGAGGAGGTGAAGATTTTGCCCATCAGCTTGTAAACCCGCAGTCTGGTCTCCTTGGGCTAGCAAAAAGAATTCAGCAGCTGTTACCTTTTCTTTCTCACTTAACATAACTTTTGGTTTACCTGCAGCTAAACGAAATTTATGCAGCATACTCAGGAATGTTGTTGAATTCCCTAAGGCAACTCCATTA
Source organism: Nesogale talazaci (assembly GCA_004026705.1). Taxonomy (NCBI): domain Eukaryota; kingdom Metazoa; phylum Chordata; class Mammalia; order Afrosoricida; family Tenrecidae; genus Nesogale; species Nesogale talazaci. Next base: position 53,572 of record PVJH01002399.1, on the reverse strand, counting down.
GCTTTCCAGGATAGACATCTAAAAGCCAAGAAAGCCATGGAAGAGAGAAACAGACATCCCTCCCACCCTCACCCCAACCCCCACTCCAACAACAGCACCCTTTAAAAGCAGGGCATGGAGGTGAGGTGCGAGGCTAGTTCCAAAGAGCAAAGTAAAAAACTGAGGCATGAATCTCCACCTTGTCATCTGCTCTCACATCCCAGAATGTCTGCGCATATGGGATGAGAGACCACCCACTGCTCTGGGATTCCCCCAGGGCACCAGCGGGCACATTCAGCAATGCATTCTACCCTTAACGCAGAATTCCTTTGCTCACCAGTTTCAATCAGACTCCTTCTTGATGTGTCAATGCAGTGAGAGGTGGCAGTTTTATGTCCTCTGGGCATTTTCTTTTTGCCCCTGTAGGCATTCAAATTATGGGCGTGGCAAAGCATATTGACTATGCCATGGACTGACAGAAGAACCAGCAAATTGGTCTTCGAGGAGGGACAGGCAGAAGAGGGGACGATGACCACGAGACTTCTTTTTATAGCCTTTTGATATTTTATCAGTGAGACCCAGTTTCTCCCTGGAGAAGGACCTCGACCTTGGTAAAGAAGAGCGATCGAGGAAAAGTGGAAGACTCCCCCAAAGGCGATTGACACAGGCCTCGCAACAATGGGTGCCAATCTAAGGACAAAGAAGAGGATGGCAGGGGGTGGGCTCTGTTCTGCTCTGCAGCAGGGTCAGTTTGGTTCAGAGCCAGCTTGACATAATGTAACAGCATCCACAACAAAGAGTCAGAAAAAGATAGAAATGCTCCTAGATTAGGGAGCTAATGTGATACAAGAAATTGAGCTCTAGTTATCCAATGGGATGGTACGAAAATAGATGAAAATATAGATGTAGATGCTACAAATTCGATCTGCTTAGCTTGGGGGTTTGGGGAAAACTGTTATCTTTAGTGGAAATTTTAGTAAGTGCATTCATGTTTCTCTTCTCAGGCAGTTTGGGACTTTTTCCATAGCTTCACTTGGCTTACTTTCTTTTTTTATGGGTGAAAAATGGCCTGAAAGATCGGTGGCACATGACTTAACATCATGAAATATTATTGTCCTGTAAGTATTTGATAGTGCACAACTTAGTATCTTGAAATTTGAATTATCTATCATATATATGTGTATACACATACATACACACATTATCTATCTATCTATCTATCTATCTATCTATCTATCTATCTATCTATATTCTTCTGTTCATATACCAAGATCCCTGGTAGCATAGTAGGTTGCGCACTAGACTGCAAACCACAATTTGAAACCACCATCCACTCAACGGGAAAAAGAGTCACAGTCCTGAAAACCCCCAGGGGCAGTTCTCGGTTTTGTAGGCTCGAAATGAGTCAGACTTGACTCCATGACACTGAGTTTTTGTACACACCAGTGTGGCAGTCACCTAATCTGATCTCAGCTTGAGGATTGAGTGTCAGGGCAGAGTGTAGCCCATCAATCTGGAGATAGCCAATGAGACCTCTGTGTGAGCATGGCCTTCTCCTCTGAGAATTTTCAGAAATGTGGTTATTCCTTCTTGGAGGCAGAAACACGATCTCTCTCAGTTCACTTTCTTGAAGATTTTCTACTGACAATGTTAACTCCTTGGGAGACATTGCAGCTGACAAGACACATGGGACAACCCTACTGCCCTGAACCAGACAAGCCACATGGATGCCACCAGACTTCTGAAGCCCGAGAAGCCACAGAGAGACCCTGCCAGCACTGATGCTTGCAATGCCACTGGATCCAAAGACTTTCTACCCACAAACCTGTGATCATCTTGCATTCAGTGGTGTCATTAATGTGTTTCGTGAGTCTGAGGAAGACTTTATAGACTGGTATTGGACATATGGGCTAATATCAGAGTTATGACCATGGACTGAACTGGGTGGGAATGTTTTCTTAATGTAAAGTTGCTCTTGTATATAAAACTTTCTTACACATATATGAGTGTTTATGAATTTGTTTCTCTAGTCTACCCAGACTAACACAACTGGTATGTACCTGCATGTGTACATAAGCATACGGGGTTGGGGGGCGGGGGGAAGTACTCCCCTCAAAATCCCAGAATTTTTTCTTCAAAGCTATGTATTTAAATTTTTAAAAAAGCAACCTTGTCAACTTCAAAGTACTCTCCATTACACTTACTATATTTGTCAAATCTGTCAAAGTATTCTCCATTACACTTAATATATTTTTCAAACTCATCTGTTGGATGGATGATAACACCTCCCTTTTTTTTCCTTCACCCCTTCTATGTCATCAAATCGCTGTCCTTTCATGTCCCCCTTCATGCACAGAAATCAAAAGAAGTCCCATGGAGTGAGGTCGGGTCAGTAAGGTGTGTGGGCCAAGAAAAGCAAGCTGTTTTTGCACCTGTGTGAGCAGGTGCATTGTTGTGATGGCAAAACCAGTCCCCCATCTGGCACACATCAGGCCTTTTTGGTTGCAAGCTGTTATGCAATCTTTTCAGAACTTCTAAATAGAAGGCTTGATTAACAGTCAGACCTGGTGGAACAAACTCCAAATGAATGATCTCCATCATCAAAGACACAAATGAACATCATTTTTGGTGTCACTTGACGAGCTTTTTTGTGGGGTGAGGTGACAATGGCGTCTTCCACTGGTTTGACTGATGTTTGCTTTTGGGGATCATCATGGTAGAACCATGTCTCATCATCAGTAATGACCTTGGGAAAAAGTCTGGCTCCCCACAGAGCTGTTCTTTCAAAGCATAGCATGCTTCCAACTGATGCTCCTTTTCCTGGTCAATCAGAACCCAAGGCACAAATTTCATGGTGACCCTTCTCAGTCTCAAATTCTCCATTAAAATTTGATGAACTGAGCTCCATGACAGTCCAGATAGCATCCCCCTCTCTTCAGTGGTCCGTGATCAGTCTTCAAGAACAAGTGCATGCATTTTGTCAACTTTTTTGGTCTGTTCGAGACGTTGAGTGATGTCCAGAATGAGGTTTGTCATCAAGTGACATTTCACCTTTTTTGAAATGAGAAAATCACTCGGCCATTTGAGTTTTTCCCATTGCACTGTCCTTGTGAGTTGGGTTCAACATCACCACAGTTTCTGCGGCCTCTTTCTAGAGCAGGAAACAAAATTTCCCAGCTTCATGCTATTCTCTTAACAACGGCCATCCCCACACCAAAGCAAAATCAAGCAAAAAAATAGGGTTTAAGGGAAACTGCTTCTATGACAAAATGAACTCAGGTGATGCCACTGGATGCACTAGCCTGAGAGTGAGTTGCTCAATGCTTGTCTAGTGGGAAAAAAAATGTGTACATGAAAGTTTCACCCAGCAGAGCTTTCTTCTGTTTTCTTGTTTTAATGCACCTGTCATGATTAGTTCCCTGTTTCCTCCCACCCCAACCCTTCCCCGTGAGGCCTCCAAGAGAGCATGCATCCAGTTACTGCTCTATCCAGCCACCCCGCCTGGATTCCTTCTTCTTCCGTCATCATTTTACTGGGGGCTCTTACATCTCTTATAGCATGCTAGACATCAATTGCACCAAGCATATTCATACATATGTTGCCATCATGATTTCCAAAACCTTTTTTACTTGAGCCTTGGTATAAGCTCCTCTTTTTATCCCTTCCACCCTCATAATCCTTGATCAATTACATATTGATATTATTATTCGTATCGCGCACTCTCCATTGTCCCCTTTGCCCACATTTCTGTTATTCCTCCCCTTGGGGGAGGGGCAGGGGTGGGACCAGATATCCAATCTTGTGGTGGGATTTCCTCGCCCCTCTTTTCTTACTCTTTCCCTTCCCTGGCCATTCCCCTACCCTCATGAGGCTGGTTTTTATGATGGCACCCAAGGCAGACTAAGATGAGAAAAGTATTGCTGGAATACTTGATCCACTCTTGTCACAGGTGTGTAACTCGAACAGCTTCATGATCAGACGGGTATCACTGTAAACTTGATGATGGTGAAGCAAACCATGGTATAATACATTTGACCAGTTGACTTCTCTTCTGACCCAACTTGAGTTTGCTCTAGGCACAAAGATTTCTCAATTGTTCTGAGAAAGAAATTTGTTCTCTGACTTTTAAAATATTTTTGGAGTTTTTTTCTCTTTCTTACTCTTTATTTTTATATTTATGTTGTTATTATTATCGCTGCTTTCTCTTTTCTGTTTTGTATTTGTGTCTGTGTGGGGTGGGGTGGGGGTGGGGCACAGTCTTCACAACCAAGAGGTGGTTGTGTAATTGAAGTCAATCAAAGGACCAACGGACAAGGCATGCAAGGGATCACTTATTCCTTGGTGACTGGAACCAGAGTGAAGGAGCAATGCATTCTCTCACAGCTTATATATTCTCGGGCATGCAAATCATGTTACCCACGTACATAGCAGGAAGCAGTTGTAGTAGAGGCATTCATCTAACAGGAGAGGGTGAGCTAGGGACATATGTGCAATAGTAAAGGGAGATATTAGAGGTAATCACGTGACAGGAAGTACATATGTAACAAGGTGAGCAGGTTCTAGAGTGAAAACAGCAGTCTCACCTTGGTTTTCTCTGAGCTGACTGAAACGTAGGTATCCCTACGCCCTTCTCCAGGGGAACAAGCCACTATCCTTATCAGAAGAGAGTGGCCCTACTTAGGGTGGGACAGACAACAGGACCTGATTGCTCTGGATGGCAGAAAGCTTTAGGCAGATAGCCTTCAAGCAGTTAACCTCAAAGTGTGTATAGTAGTAACCATATGCTTGCAAGCAGCACCTTAAAAGTGGTATTGTTATGGGGGCCTTGCGGAGATTAATCTTAATTGTGAGAATGTGATTGGGACTCATCTCTAAATCATAAGTGTTAAGGCCTCGCTCTACTCAGAAACCTCCTCTGAATAGGAGGCTTCTTAAATATGAGAATCAAGAAGATTCTCTTCCTTACATAGTGTCCGGCTTTCAGAGGCATACGAAGTGGTTGAAAACACCAGGCTTTGAGTCTGGTGCACCTAAGTCTTAAAAATAACATACCTGCTTTTTGCTACTTTAAAGTACTCTTTTGCAGCATCTTTACCCAATGAGGTTCCTCGTTTGATTTATTGATTGCTGCTTCCCTGGGCATTGATTATAGAACCAAGTAAAGTGAAATCCTTGACAATGACAATGTTTTCTCTGTCTATCATGATGCTGCTTATTGGTGCAGCTGGGCAGATTTTTGTTTTCTCCTTCTGGAGGGATAGTCCACATTGAAGGCTATAGTCTTTGATTTTCAGTAGTAGGTGCTTTGAGTCTTATTCATGGTCAGCAAACCAAGTTTTTACATATCTCAGGTTGTTAATGAATTTTCCTCAAAGCCTAAAGCTGACTTCTTTTTCATATAATTCCATTTCTAAGATAATTCATTGAACATGCAAATTGAAAATGCATAGAAAAAGAACACAATCCTGATGCATAATTCTCCTGGTTTCAAACCAGTTACCATCTTCTTATTGTGCAAAAACTAGTGCCCCCTTGTCTGTATACAGGGGTTCTGTCTGTTCTGCATGAACACAATTGTGTGTTCAATAATTCCCATTTTATAATATTATAATAACATTTATAATATTATTTTTCATCTGTTATGGTCCATACAAATGCTTTTGCATAACAATTAGACACAGGTGAGCCTCTTTCTAGTATACTCTGGCAAGATTCATTTCATATCAGCATTGATACCGTGGTTCCATATACTTTTCTAAATCTCACTTGGATTTCTGGCAGCTCCCTTTTGATGTAATCTTGTACCATTTTATATTATCTTAGCAAAAGTTCACTTGGGTGTGAAAACAATGATATTATTCTATAAACTCTGCATGCTATTTGACCACTTTTCTTTGGAATGGGCACAACTCGTGATATCTTCCCATTGGTTAGAAATACAATGAACCAAACTCACTGCCATTCCCACTCACAGTCATCCTAGAGGAGAGGCTAGCACTGTCCCTGTGGGTATCCTAGACTATCACTTTTGATGGAGTAAAAAGCCTCATCTGTCCCCTGTGGAGCAACTGGTAAATTTGAACTGCTGACCTTGTGGTTAGCACCCCAACACATAACCCCCTACAGCACCAGGACGTCTCTGTATCAAACTTCTGAGTTTCTTGGCATGAAGGAGTGAGCAACTCCAATACTGCATTATTATTATTAAACACTTTATTCTTGGATCTTTTCCCCTAAGATTTTCACTGCAGCTTGGATGTCTTCCTTCATTACAATTAATTCTTGGTCATATGCTGTCTCCTGAAATGGTGGAGGGTCAATGTTTTCCTGTTAAGCAGCTGGCAGTCTCCAACCTCCTACCTTTTGCTTGGCAGCCCCCGACTTAAATCGCTGTGTTCCTAGGGTGGCTCTGTATATGAAGATACTTCAAAATATTTGTGGAGCATAGAATTGAAAGGTGGCGGGATTTTTCTGGGAAGTCTCACGGTATTTCCTGATTGAAGAAGAGAAATTGACTCTCAGTCTCTGGGAGTCAGTCTCCGAGACGACAAACTACTGACAAGACAAGATGGCAGTGTCCAAGGAACTGGAAGAGCCAGAGGAGAAGCGCCACAGCCTTACCCTGATGGAACCAGACCTCTGAAGATGGAAAAGCCACAGAGAGACCCCTGCCCAGATGTTTCTATCACCAATGGACACTGCTGATGGACTTTGAGCCCTGGAAACGAGGAGCCATGAGGGGACCCCTGCCACTGCCAGGACTCTGCACCCACAGGCCTGTGACTTCGTGAGTTGGGAGGAGACTTTACAGACTGGTATCGAACATATGGGCTAATATCAGACTTAGGACTTTGAACTGGACTGGGTTGGGATGCTTTTTCAATGTTCCATTCCTCTTGTATATAAACCTTTCCCTTATATCCATATGCGTGTCTATGAATTTGTTTCTCTAGTCTACCCAGACTAACACACTGGGTATAAAGTGAGCCACAGCAGATGCAAAAATGGAAGAAAGTCATGCCCACCAAACAAGAAGAGTCATAGGAGGAATGAACCCGTGGTCTTTCTGCAGAGGCATCAGAAGATGTAATACTATGACTGTGTGACAGAACTGTGGAATTCTTAGCCCATGGAATGAATAAAGCTGAATATCTTTGGGTAGGAGGCTGGCTTGGAGAATGGGGTGTCCTTTAAACATTTATCAACACGAAAGGCATTTTATAACCTGTGACACAACATAACAGAGGCCAGGATGCTGAAAGGTTGAGGACAAAGAGGCATGTGCCTATAGGCACAGCTGAAAGGAGGTGCTGTGAACAAAGAAGTGTATCCTTAATATTTCTGGTTCTGACTTGTAACCTGCTATCTTCATAAAAAACCTCAGAATCATGAGCATTCTCTGCGATTTCTGTGTGGCCATTAGAATGAGCTCTGGAACCCAGAAGAAGAGTAGTGTGTGGAGGAGTGATGGCTGGTGTCAGAGCTGCATAAAGAGGTTTAGAGGGTGGAGGCATGCGTGACCTCTGTATCTTAGGAATTATCCTTGGGCAGATGTGGAGGAGATGTAGCTGGAGAGGTCAGACTTGACCTCCATGGCATCTCTTCAAGCCCCCTTGTATATATTACACATGTCACGGTGTATGTATACTTTAGCACACAGTTATTAAATTGAGGAAAGCAAACATAAAATTTAATTTCTTACTGAGCCTATAATTAGAACTAAGAGACTAAGAAATCTTAAGATTTATTTCTGCTGAGCTAAATGAGATAGGTAAATGATTTCAGAGACTTTTCTTGTATAACTCCCTAAAATAAAAACTGAACAGTTTCAATTTTCACTTCTAGTTTTGCTAGATTTCATGCAGACCCTATAATCTTATGTCATTCCAGAGTGTGCATGTGTATGTATATATATATGTATATACACATATATATACTATTAACCACCCAAATTATTTGTGAGTCAATGTGTTGAGCTTGTCAAGATGCTACAGCTTCCTGATTATAATCTACATGGAAATGTGAGAGATACTTTCCTTTAGGATACCCCAAAGGTTGTGGTTAACTTCCACTAATGATGAGTTTTAAAAATTTGTCAGTGGCTTCATTTTGAATGTGTGCTATTTTATTAACTTGCCCTGAAATTCTGGGGTTCTAACCTAGTCAGTGTCTGTCATGGTTTTAGTGTGACACATAATAGTAATACTACAAGTAGATGAACTTAGTAAACAGAAGTCTAATTCTCACAATTTAGGAAGTTCAGGTTCTCATACAGGGCTCCAGATGTAGGGCAAAGCCTCCTAGTGCTGTCAGCTATTGAGGAAAAGCCTGTGACTTCAGTTGTCGACTGGTCCCTTAGAAACCGTCAATCTCTCCCCCACGTCCCCCATCCCTGCCCATCTCTCATTGCAAAGTTGCTTGTTTAATCTCAGAAGATATTGACTCAAGATACAGCATGGAAGAATCCACCTCATTAACCTAACCTAAAAGAACAGCTCCCAAATCGTATGACCACAGACACGGAGGCCAGAATTTACAATACTTATGGGGGGACTCGAGTCAGTGTACAATAGTGCTAGAGTTCTCAGTGCCCGGCAATGAACAGACAGCTCCAGTACCTCATTTGGGTTTTGCTATTAAGTCTCAATTCTGAAAAATCTCCTAAAATCCCATTGGTTGAAATCAACCCTTTTCCACATCTGTCCTCCTGATTAATCTGGACTGTCATCCCTTTTCATGTCCCCTTCCATGGTTATGACTTGTTGCTCGTTGCCATTCAATTCATCCCAATTCACAGTGACCTCATTTTTCAGGACCCAGAACAGTTTCTTCACATACACTGTCCTGAAAGACTGTCCTTTGAATTCAAGTGCCTTATTCATCCTCAAGGAATGGTGTGAAGATTAATGAGCTAAGGGCAGAAACATAATCTGATGATGTCAGAGACGGAGCAAACACACCTCTTGAAATGGTGTGTGCGTCAAGCCAAATGAACTTCCAGAGGATTTAACCGATGAACGAGTTTCCCCTCCAGATGACCCCTGGAGAGAGAACAGGAGAGTGGGAAGAGGAAGCGATGCTTCTGCCTACCTCCCTTCCAGCTCCTTTCTCCCCCCTGGCATTGTTTCAGAGTAGCAGTCACACCAAACATTGAAAGTCAATGCCAGGGGTCCAGGACCATGAAGCTCTTGCCACATCAGACAGACATGGGGCACTTTTCCATGAACAACTCTTTGTTCCATATTGTCTTGGTCCTACTAGCAACGACTTGTCTGCCTTGGTTCACACAGGCTACCACCCTGTCTCCAGTTCTTTGCAGTGGATGAGAGGGTCTAGAACAGCCCCAGGGAATGGGTGGGGCCTAAGAATGCCCAGAGTCCTAGACCAAGACCCAGTTGTTGGAGCTCGATGCTACCTGAGATAGCATCTCTTACTTGCATCATTCTGCAGTGATAAAATGCCACCTCAGGTTGAGCCCCTCCTGTGACGCTGAGGCTGCAGTGTGTGATGGCCGCACATTATTGTTTCCTCCTTAGCTCTTCCCCAAAGGGGCAGGCTCTCCAGCTTTAGGTCTTAGGGGACTCTCTAGGAGAACTTGTTAAAATCCTTAATTCGAGGCCTTCCTCCTGACACTTTGGATTTAGTAAGTTTGTTGCGGCCCCTTGGGATTTATATTTTAAATATTTATTATTTCAGTTCAACAATCAAACATATAGTTGTTCATCAAAAGTTCTGGGGTAGATGCTAGGAATTATAAATGTGAATGAAGCTAAGCCCTGTTGGCGCACTGGTTGTGTGCAGGACTGTGACCCACAGGGTTGATGGTTCAAAACCAGCAGCAGTTCTCCAGGAGCAAGTCTGGACTTCCTACTCCCACCAGGGTAGTGATGGGAAAGAAAAAAAAAAACAACAAAAAACGTGAATGAAATGTAGGTCCCATCTTCAAATGGCAAATAGGTAGGCATGACAGTGACTTACCATCTGTCTTTTAAGACAGAGAATTGGACTATATGATTCAAGGTCTAAGTCAGGATGGCTTCTTAGTTAAATAACAGAGACATAAAACCAGTTGATATATAAAAATTTACTTTAAGAAATTGGCTCACATGATAATGGCAAATCAAAAACCCATAGATTAGTGATTCCTGTATTTCAAAACCTCTAGTTTAGCTGATAGGAAGTAAGGGCATTCTGGCAAAAATGTCTATTTGTGGTCAGAAGGCCTAGTGTATTGTGGGAAACTTTCTAACTTTTTGCTCTTAAAGCCTTCAATTGATTGGAAAAGTTCCACCTATATTACAGAGGATAATATGCTTTACTTGTGGTCAATAGTTGTGACCATGTAACCAGGGCACACTACAACATCTACATTCATGTGAGACCAAACCAGTGGGTGCCATAGCTCATCCAAGCAGGGGGGTAAAATCAACCATCACAGATGGTAAGAAGAACTTGGTGGAAAGTCACGATTTTGCCTTGAAGTCAGCCTTACCCAGAAATATTTTGTTTCCAAACTAAGCCTAATTGCCTATTGTCCATGAAGACACCACTGATAGCAGGACACAGTGCACATCAACCACCACCCAGCCTTCTCTCTCCACAGCACAGATTAACTCACCAAAGTCCTGAAGGTTAAGGACTTTGTTAAAGCTTCCCGCTTACTTAGTAGCAAAGTTAACATTAACACCAGGTTAACACACTTTTTCCTCATGTTAGTCTATTGCTAGCTGTAAGGCTGTCTGTCTTGTGAATTACTAGAGGCTTGTTTTATTGCCATGTCTTCAGTGCAGCTTGGACTTCTTCTTTCAACACCATTGAGAATTGATCACATGTTCCTTCCTGAAGTGATGGAACATCAAACATCATTGCATTGGAGGAAAACAGGCCCCTAGGAACAGCTAGAATACCAATTGAGATGCTTCAATAAACAGATAAAATGCTGGAAGAGCCCACTTGTCTACATCAGGAAGCAATCAGCTAGCCAACCAACTCAAAGAGATCCATATTTGTGCCTATTCCAAAGGAAAGTGATCCAACAGAGTATGAAAACTACATAATGTTATTAACATCACACATGAATAAAATCTTGCTGAGGATAATTTAAAAATGGTTGCAACTGAACATTGATAGAGAACAGTAGAAATCGAGTCAGACGCAGATGAGGGTCTGGATGCTTGGAATGGGAATCACTGTGATACTGGATAGCTCTTGGCCAAAGGCAGAACATGCCAGAAACATGGTTCCATGTGTTTCATTGACTATTCTGTGTGGTCCATTGCTATAGATAGTATTGTAAAGAACGGGAATTCTCGAGCAGAGGATTGTGTATAGATTGGGAAATAGAAGCTTAAACAGAACTGTCAGGACTAAAAACAGCAAAGTTATGGATTGAACCAGTTTATTATATTTATTCAATCTGTATACTGAACAAATAGAGAAGCTGGACTCCCTGAAGGATATGCCACCCGGATCGGAAGCAGACTCATGAACAACCTGTGACATGCACGTGACATAACCTTGCTTGCTGAAAACAAAGAGGATCAAAGGACCTGATAAGAAAAGACAACAAAGACTGGGAATTTCTGCACAAATTACACCTCAGCATAAAAAAAATACAAATAATGCTGACAGCTGGACGAATAAGCCACCTCCTGATAAATGGAGAAAAGACTGAAGTGGTCAAGCATTTCATTTTACGTGCTTCGATCCACAATGAACGCCGACGGCAAGAACAACTAGGAAACCAGAGGGCATAATGCATCGGGCAAAGCTGCAGCATCAGGCCTCTTTCAAGCGTTCAAAAGCAAAGATGCCACCTAGAGGTTCTTCTGACGCCAACCATAGGCTGTCCAGCCCATCTCGAGTGTATGTATGTGAAATCCCGCCACATAATCAGGAGGGCTGACGAAGAGCGGGTGCCTCTGAGTCAGGGTTGGTGAAGAAGGTTGAAAATACCCCAGACGGTCAGAATAACACACGTATCGATCTTGAAAGAGGTACAGTTAGACTGCTGCTCAGAAGGGAAAATGACAAGACTTTATCTTCCTCTGGGCATGTTAGTGGGGGATACAGATATGAAAACAGGTTACATAAAGCTAACTTCCTTGGTTTTTGCTGTTTGCTGTTGTTGTTAGCACGGCTCGTCTATGTGTTAAAGGAAATCCTTGCATTGTGTGCAGGCATGATTTTCAGGCTGAGGTCACATCCTCCCTGACCTTTTGTCTCACTCTTGGATCAATCTGCACCTCCTGCCGGGCGTCCAACAGTGCTGAAGTGTCTCTCAGCCCCCCGATTTTCCTTTCATTGAGAAGACATTACCACGGCTGCTTCATGAGGCAGTTTCCGTGTTAGATAAATAAAGCTTTTGTTATCTTTTCTGCTTGCCCTTCAGATGGACTGTGAATCTACAGCAACCCTTTGGAACCAGGGTTCTTGGACATTGTTGTCCAAGTTCCTTGAAGAGTGTAGGCTCATGACAGGGGGAATATGGATTCCATTTTCCCTACCTCCATCACCTCCCCCTGGAGACATGCAGGCAACTATACACTCTATTCATTCACAGGCATCTCAAGAAGGTTCTACAGCCTATCTGTTTTCATTTGTCCTTAAAAAAAAAAATCTTAGTAGCAATTGTAAATTTGTAATTTTTTAGTGAGAACCCATTCTCCCCCTACCGCCCCTGTCTCTGGAAGAAATTGCTTGCTTTCAGTTGGTCTCTTAGAGAAATTATTATTGTTTTCCTTAGAAGAGAGAACAAGGAGACAATTTTGGTGGCAGGACTTCCTGAACTGCAGCCTACCCTGGACCCGCCGTGCCCCTTGACAGCTGACTTTATTAATGAGCTCATCTTTTGGCTTAACTCTTCAGCTGAGGAAGCAAATTGCATTTTACAGCTATAAAACCTAAACCAGTATCCCACTGGAGTCGCAGTCCTCTGAAAGAGCTCACATTTCGATCACAGTGAAATGCCAGTGGTTCAGAAAAACAACTACTCAAACTCACAATGAACCACTCTTGTCACCTTCAAGGGTGCTAAATTATTTTGCCCATATGTATATGGCATTTAGTAGTTTTCAAAAATGTGCATAGCTTGCCAGCCAAGTTGAGGGCACATGTTCCTAGAACGGAGATGCCATATTTTATTTTCTCCCAGAGAAACTAATATATACTTGTTGAACACAGCAGATGCATAATAAACGTAATCTAATGATCCATTTTTCGCTTTACATTCCATTGGTATCCGTCATTCAATTACTTGTTGAGTGACTATTATGTGCCTACATCTGACGTCTGAGTTGTGTAGGATAAATCAGATGTATTTGACATAGTCCCTGAACCCAAACATTTTTCAACTTTATTGAGGAGAAAAACATATACGCAATAACTGGAATAAGAGATTGGGAAGGACCTTTAGGACTAGTCCAATTTCCTTGCAGTAGACCTGCCTACTGTTCACCACCATGTCTGTGTCCCCATTCTGCATCAGCACGTGGAAAAATGCAGTTTCTCACCCCCCTTGAACTTTACCTCATTATGTGATTTATTACGGCAAAAAATATGTGAATGGAAATGTTTCCCGTATTGATAGACACTTTTTTTTTTAAGAGCTGGAAAATGATTCTCCATTCCTCTTCCTTTCCTCTTGTAGCAATTATGGAAAGATTTTCATGGTACAAGGCAGAAAATCTCAATCACAAAGTCAGAGGTTTGGAAACAAGTTACACTCTGGAACTACAGGAGCCTTCGCATGAACTGGAAAGGTCAGATTGCTGTTCTGGATCCCTGAGATTGTCAGTCTGTTTCTTACCACAGTCCAATCTAACCTATTCTGAGTGATGTGTCTGATGAATGGGTTCTTCATTTTGTAAGTGGCGGGATTTAAGTGATAATCACGTGGTCCGGGAACTGAATGCCCCACATGTTATCGATCACTATGGACTAGAATTGTTGAAGAATGCTTGTGCAAGATCTGTTTGTCGCATGAACCTGGCTAACGTGGGGGAAGTGGTTGTGGCATAAACAGGAGTGACACTGATGATGGTGATAAGTTAGAAGGAGATGAGAGGGAGAAAAATGAGCACCAACTTATAGCAACAACAGACAGAATTTACTAATTACTAATTGGTGCTAGGCATTCCACCCCACCCCCATTCTTCAACTTAGCACAGTCATTTCTATGATATCTCTTCCTGCCAGTGGGCTGATTACTGATACATGGTTAGCAGTTCAAAGCCCCTAGCCACTACGAGGCAGAAAGGTGAGGATTTCTACAGCATTAGAGTTTGGGAAACCCACAGGGGCTGACCTCCTATGTCCTCTGGGGCGTCTGTGTGTCTCTGTGAGACAGTTGTGATGATTGCCTCTCCACTTGGCATATCTGGGACTACTTCATTGATAGATTTCTTCCCACCTTCTCCCCTACATAAGAGCCCTGGAGGCACTGGTCTGCTAATCACAAGATCAGTGGTTCAAACCCATAAACCTGAAGAGGGCCAAAGAGTGAGCTACCTGCTTGCATAAAGATTTATAGCCTCAGAAACCCTTAATGGGGCCTCTATGGTTGAAAATAGACTGGACGGTAGTGGGTTTTGTTTGTTTGTTTGTTTTGATCTTCCCTAATGGAGGTTTCCCTCTTCTTCTCAAGACCCTCAATCCAACACCCTTATTTTCTCTGGGCACTTTCCCCAAATAGTTGCTCCTTTTATTGTCAGTGGTGTTTACTGCTTCATCTCTACTGTTTCCCTTTTTCTAACCCTATAAATTAGACAAAGAGCTTCTAATTAAAAAGAAAAATATTTTTAAAATGACTGTAAAATTCTAATGACTTCAAGTCATCCTCCTCTCTTACCATTTCATTTATAAATCTGCCTTTACTCTTCTGTTTTCACTTTCTCAATTTATAGAAGCTTCTCTGGATGAGTTACTCCTGACTGTCTAGTGGCAGAATTCAGTGGATGAAATGAATTTCTATGTTTCTGGACCTCATGACCAAGACTAGCTTTGGCTTTGAAGACTCTGGTCTCATCTACATTCCTTCTTACAACTTTTTTTCTCTCTCTTGTTGGCTTTGAAGATTGCTCTTTTACCACTCACCCCTTGGATAGCAGTCCCAAGGTCGGATTCTCAGTTCTTATTCTTCTCATTCTTCATGCACCAAGAGGTCAACCTGTTCTACAATTAGGGCTGTAACTTGATGTCAGTATGCAAAGCTCAAGAATGACATAATTTTGTATTCCATCCTGCCATTCACACACCATCAAGACATCTTGAAATAAATGTGATAAATAACTAGATAGATAGATAATAAATAAATGTATTTCTTGCCACACTAAATCTCATGCCTCAAATTGCTAGCTTGAAAATGCTCTTTTCCTCAGCTTTTGCTGTAATTAGATTCTAGATCCTGAATTTGCCACCGACATACCTACCCCTTATGCTATCCCTGCCATTGGTTCCATTCACAGCTTTGCCTTCTTTTATCTTAACGAGGTCATGCACAACCTAATCTCCAAACCATTCTTCAGACTTCAACAAGAAAACTGCTTCCAATCCATTCATGCTATTCCTCTGCAATGTTCAAAGGAACACCATCACTTTCTGGATAACAATCTAAATGCCTTATTGGCTGTGACTCTCTTCTTCCTGTCGAGCTCCCCTACCCTTTCTGGAGCCAACCTGAAGCGCGTGCGTTGGTTCTGCATGAACGCTTGAGCTCGGTGGTTCTCAACCTTCCTCATATTGCAACCTTTTAATACAGTTCCTCATGTTGAGGTGACCCCAAACATAAAATTATTTTCGATGCTTCTTCATAACTATAGTTTTGCTACTTGTTATCAACCAGGCAACTCCTATGCAAGGCTTGTTCAAGCCCCAGAGGGGTTGCGACCCACAGGTTGAGAACCGCTACTTTAGGTAGTTGACTCTTGTCATTATGATACAATCTCCTCTTCTGTTATTGCCCTTTCTTCTTCCCAGCAGTTTCCACAGGTATCTTTCACCTGCAAAAACTTCAAGTCCCACTCAAGGTTACTTTCTCTTGTGAAACCCCGTGTCAATGTCCTTATAAGATACGAGCAACATGTCTGCCATGATCATCTCATATAGCATTGTGATTTTCGATACTCCAGTGAATGTGCTTTTCGTTATAGCCCTCTTTGTGTCTATATTCCGACAACAGTGACTGGAGAAGCAGTAGATGATCAGTAAAGATTGTTGAGTGAATAAATCAGTAACAAAATATATGAAAAATACTTGAATTTTTTTTGTTGAATTCCCTTATACCAATTAATATATTTGTTTGTTGCTGCTGTTCTTTGAAATGATGACCTCATAGCATGGGTACAGAACTCATCTCAAATACTGCTTGAAAGGCCACCAGTTTAGATCACTGAGGGTCCCAAGGTGACATGATACACAGATGTAAATTCAGAACATTGTCATTATGATTTAGGAGATGCCCACTCTAGGTTCCAAGTCTGTAGAAAAACACTCAGCACGTGAACAGACTTCTTTTTCCCCAGCTTTGGCTGATCTTGATCATAGTTTAGAAGTTGCTTGTAAACCACAACTGGGTATGAAGACCCCTTGATCTTTGAATGTTTCCATCATGTTCTCTAGTTCAACCTGTTGTCTGGATAACTGAAGTATACCAAATTGCTAAAAGTGAGAGGGTTAGATGTACTTCTGTTTCATAAGAAGACATCAGCTTGGATTCCACATTTTGATATTTTTTGTCAGGGTACTATAAATTCTCCATTTTCATTTTCTCAATCTCATTAACTTCATTCTCCGTTGCTTCATTATTTTCAGAACTGTCTTCTTGTAGCTACATTTTTTTCCCCTAACCCACTAATCTGTCAGCGGTTACAGTATTTTTAATTATATTTTTCCAATATTTCTTTCCTTGTCATAATTTATTTTTCATTCACTTGAATATATTATCTTTATGATGAAACATAAGATTGCCTGCATGTTATAGGCAATGTATAGTTACCAAACTTTTGATAGGATCCTCACTTCCTGAGTCTTGAAATATGAAGCGACGTTTTTTACTCTGCCCACATTGAGGCTAAGAAGAGGCCATTAGGAAGAACTGAAGCTAGTATTGGAGGATCTGAAATTTGGGCAATTACAATTAGTCAGGGCCTTACAAAATCAAACCGTTTTGATTTTGCGCCTTTTTAATTTGAAATTGTTCCTTTGAGCAGCCCTGAAATATCCCCCAATGCATCCAGGAGTTGGCCTCTTGGTATCGATTGTTTCCAAGGTCACAATTGCAGCCAACCAATCCTCTCACACCCAATATCTTATGCCATGGGTTAGTTGGTTTTGTGAAAACTTGATGGGCCAGGATTTTCAAGGCCCATCAAGGCAGTTGTGGCCTAGAAATCCCCCCTGATGTGACATACCGTATATACTTGATATAAGCCAACCCAAATATCAGCTTAGGTACCTAATTTTTACCAGAAAAACTGCATTGACAATGTGCTGGAAAACTTGGCTTATACAGGAGTCTCTATGGTGATATGATGTCATCAACTCCATGATGAGCTCTGCTGGGAGCAGCAGAGCAGTTGAGAAGATCAGGGAGCAGTGCAACCTTCGGACTCAGGGCATGGATAGGAGGTCTCCCTGGAGGCCGACCTACTTCCTGCATGTAAGTAGATGCTGTGGAAAAGCTTGTCTGATCATGTCTTCCCTCTTTGTCCACCCTTTCTCCCTCACCTTCCTCCTTGCCCATTGGTCTTCCTTCTTTGCTGCTGACATGCTTGGCAACAAGCTGAGTTCACTAGTTTGTCACCAAACTATTGGCAATGAAGAGCTCTATCGTTTGTCATATGTCAATGATATGAAATTTGGAGTCCCTCTTTCTCTGAAAAACTTCCTAATGAGCCTGAAAAGCTCATTCTTCTCTCTCCATTATTCTTCCTGTTTTCTTTGTCTTTAGTCCCTGGCATAGTTCTCAAGTCAAGTCATTTCTTCTCCCCATCTCCCTACCGCTGCCTGTGTGCCAACCATCCTCTTCTCTCTCTATAGCACCACAACTTACCGATCTTCCTCTCATTGGATAGTCTACCTATTCTCCGCCAGCCAAAGTTAGAGTGATGACTGATGAATCACATACCTTTTCTTGGTTTTAGAGTCTTCCTCGCATTCCCATTGTTTTTGGCTTCATTTCCAACCTTTGCGATTAAAGAACCCTTCAAAATCTGATTGCATCTATGAATTGCTCAGCAAAGTATAAACAGGTACTGAAGGAAGTGTACCTTACAGGTCAAATAACTCATGGATGCTTTGAAACCATCTAGCAAATTATTTTGAGTTTAGAAATGTTGATCAATGAACCTTGGACTATTTGATAGTCAGCCATGTTTCTTCAATATCTGGCCCAGGCCACCAGTAGTAAGACTCCCTGTCCTGCTTTGCTCCTACCTTTATTCTTCTAGACCTCTACCAAAAGAATATGTCCTAATCCCTTCTGGAAATCAATAATTTTCTCTTCTTAGCTTCCAAAGCATACATAAAGAGCACTTATCACGTTAGACTATGGTTTCCAGAGATCTTCTTCCCTAGATCGCTCAGGTGTTTGAAGAGAAGAATAATATCTATTTTTTCATGTCTTACCTTGCCCTAATACAAATTTTCACACATAGCTGGTGCCCAGTAAATATTTACTAGGTGAATCTATCAGAGGTTTAAAAGAGCAGGAGTGGTGATTTGCCTGTTAAAGATGTACACGTTCTGCCTTTTCCCCGGTATCTGGTTTCTGATATTAACAAGATTACTGCAGTGGATCCGATTATAGAGTGATGCCAATTATATAGAACCAAGGTAACTTTCCCCCTCAATTCTGAGGCTTGAGACTTGGCATGACAGTTCTTCTAACTGATCTTTCACATTTCTTACTTCCAGGAGAAGGGTGGCCTTTTGGTTCTGGTATGCCTTTTAGTAACTGTAACTGGAGGTACAGAATTTCATCCAGTTTTGCTGTCCAAATACAAGAGAGAGCTCTGTACCAATTCATCTTCTCTGAGTCTTTGGCTATGGGTTGTCTGACTGTTTTCTCTTGATTCTATACTTGGAGGCTGGGTTTCTTCTCCAACAGTGCCTGGATGACCTCTACTTGTAAGAGGTGCAGATTCTGGGTCTTACTTCAAACCTTCTGACGAATATCATTTTTACAGGAGGGAACAGAAAGATATTCTGGAATCAGCACTGTAAAATTTTCTCAGGGAAATATTTTATTCAATAAAATCAGGAAACTACCTTCCTTAGGACCCTCAGAAGACAGGACTGATGATCAGTTCCTAAAAGGTCTCAACTTAGAAACCCCCATGTTACACTGTTCTATTCAGATACCCCAGGAATTTCCAGGAGTCAGAGTTGACTCCACAACAACTGCCAGCAGTACATCAGACAACAACCCAGATGCACTCCTTTTCTGCTGCGTGCATTCTGGACCAAGGCCCCCCTTGTCATCCCTTGACCCCTCTTTACTGAGGCCATCCCTCAAATGTCAGTGACATGTTCCTCAGAAAAGGGGAAGATCCCTGTCTGATTTTCAGTAGCACATTCAAGTTTAAGGGAGAGAATTTGGTTTGGGGGTCTAGTCTCTTTGATATTTAATGGAAAGTCATACTGATCCTGTGAACATGTGAATTGATTAAACTGCTCTTCTCGTATGTGGACAAGGAGAGGGCAAAACTGAGCATAATTTTTTTCTCCATATGGAAAATTATTCACCTAGCATCAATCTCAACCCATATAAAGTACCTCCCAAAATGATAGCTATTATCAATAATAATGATAATGAATAGACCTTGTCATTCATTATTTTCCTATTAAGATATAAATATACATTTTCTCAATTTAAACATGCATGCATATAAGTATACATACACACATACTCACACAGATATATGTGTATACATATGGACATATACACACAAATATATATACACATATACAAGAGATTTCTGGTTAGCAAATAATTTTTCTTTCCTTGTTGACCTGCTTATTTTGTCCTGCTGTCTGGTTTTGCTGTCTGTTTGCTTATTCATTTGACTCTCAACCTTAGCCTTGTATTGGAGGGAGCTGAAAAATTAAATCTTATTCAGCACTTGAAGATCTGCCTCATGTTATCAGGGTTTTTTTCCCCCTACATATGCAGATGAATTACTATGAAGACTAATTTTGAAAACCATGTTTGATCACTGATGCAGTCTTAGTTGATAGCTCTGTTATTCCCCAAAGAACCTGAACATAATATTTTCAAAGAGGAACATTTTAAAGGAAGGAAAGAGTATGGGGGGAGACAAACTTGGGGGAACCACTCTACTTAGTAATAATTGTTCACAAGGATTCTCATTCATTAAACACGTTTGTGATCTGTGATTCATGTCGATGGAATCTCTTTATCAACTATGACCTAACAGAAAGTCTGGAAAGAATTCTTCAGAGCTCTCAGAAAATGGTTCAAGGAGATGCTCAAAGGTTTTTCTCGAGGAAAAAAGGAAGAAGAAAAAGTGAGGCAGTAAGAATGTTATTTCAAGACTGACCACAGACTTCTAGTCAGACTTACACGTTAGATGAAAAATTCACAGTCACCCTGATGTTATCTAGAATTTCTTCAAGGTTGGGGATCTCTCAGGGAGAACAAAACTCTAACATGAGTTCCTATTTCTTCGTTTGGAGTTTTCAGCAGGGATTCCAGCAGCTCCCACATGGTCATTGCATCTCGCAGATTACTTTCTGTGGGTGGAACAGACAAGCACAAAGAATTCTGATATTTGAAAAGTTTCAGCACAGAATCTGTGAAATACAATTTCCAGTACATATTTGTCCTGTGCTCTGATCTCTAGAGGGATCCTTGGTGGTGCTGGGGGGTAAACCTTGGGCTGTTAACCACAGGGTTGCTAGTTCAAATACACCACCCACTCTGAGGAAGAAAGATGCAGCTGTCTGTTTTTATAAAGATTTACAGCCTTGAAAACCTTGACTAGGGTGACCGTGAATCAAAATTGCCTCCATGGCAGTAGGCATTTAATTGTTAATATGAAAGCCCTCTCCTCCCCCTCCCTCATTTCTTTCATCAGGGTGATGTGGGGTATGGGAGCAGAAGTGGATCTTCAGGGAAGTGTCTGAAGACCTGAGGGCATCTGTGAGCTATAGTTTCTAGAAGGTACTCAAACACAGTAAGGAGCAGTGGGAGATTGGGTCAGGAATAAAAGAGGCATTGTCTAGTTTGGGGCTGAGAGTACTATAGAAGTCACAGCCAGTCACACATTGCCAAAGAATTATTGAGATTCTGTAAAGACTTTGCCAGACCCTCTAGTTGCTTCTTTTCTTTTTTTTCTTTACTGAAGAGCTCCCTTATGTTTTTTTTTCCTTCTCTGCCCCCACCCCCATGCCAAACCCATATTCTGGAAAATATCCCTTTGCTCACTCTCCTCTAGTGTCCCCAAGATCCCTCCCCACCCCCACCACTGTCATGTAGCCCCAATCTCCTGGTGATAGCTTGGGAAATTCACCTTGAGCTTCCTCCTTCCCTGTGTCTGTGCCCTGGATGCTAACTACTATTGGAGAGAACCATGACCGGGTAGCCTGGTGCCTTCGGCCAGCCCCATGGTACAAATGTACAGGAGTCGGAGTAACATGGTGGTTTAATGCTCTGCTGCTCCTTAAAAGGTCAGTGGCTAAAACCCACCAGCTGAGCCCTGAGAGAAAGATGTCGCAGCATTTCCAGAGAGATTTACAGTCTTGGAAACGCTATAAAGGAAGTTCACCTTTGTCCTGTACAGTTGCTATCAAGGGCACGTTGACACAAGGGGATTGGGATTACTTTGGTGGTGGTGGGATTTTTTTTGCATGGGGGAAAATAGACTTCCCTGACTTTTTTGGGTCTGTCTTGGATGTTCCTCCAAGCTCCCATTCTCGTAGATGAATTTCATTATTGTCACATTAAAAGGAAAATTGATCATTTTTTAACATGAATTGGATTATATTTCAGAATTCATTTGGGAAAAAGAAGACTTTAAAGCTTCGTCTTTCAAGAAACTGACCAGTCTCACTTATATGATTCTCAGGAAAGAATTGAAGCCATTCTTATTATTTTTGTTTCTGTGTGATTAATATTTTTGTTTGCTACTGTGAATGAGATTTATGTATCCTCTTGTATTTTTATAGGAAGGCTTTACCTGCGTATTTTGATTCCAGAGACTTTACCTGTAGTTTCAACATTTTACAGCATATTCCACAGATTAAAAAAAAAGATGTTGTAGCACATAATCTGCAAAGGTAAAAAAAGTGATATTTCTTTTCAATATAAATGCATACTCTTGAATGTGGTCTACAATGTACTGTCTTGACAAGACAATTCAGAAAATATTAGGTGATAGTATAGGTTTTCTAATTATTACATGTAATACTGGTGGATGAATAAACAATATTTGATAGACATGTGTTTATTTGTATGTGCCCAGACTATCTATGGAGGGATATTTCAATGACTAGCAACAGTGGTTACCTTTGGAAGATGTTTGATTGGTAGGACAGACTACTAGGAATATACTTTGCAATATAATAGTGTTTTATTAATTTTGTACCCAATTAAGCTCGCTCAAAACTGAAATGGTAAAATTCAACACATCAGAACAATATCCATGATATCTAAATATCCATGATCTGACTAAGAAAGCATTTCATCCAAATTTCTAAGGCTTTAATTCAATGACTATTTTCCATTGAACCTGATCCTAGGATTATTTGATCTCTTTAAATATTTTTCTGATAATAAGCCACTCCCATTGGTTGTGATATTTTAGTGTTTCTTTGTTTTTCTTCCATCTCCATTGAAGCATTTGAATGTATCACTTTACTTAGAATTTCTCATCTATTGTCATAATAGGGATACTTTTGCAGTGTTGGGGGAAGATTATGACTTCTAAGTTAGGTTTGTAGGAATGCGGATATTGTAAAATAAATTGAGAAGTTCTCATTGTTTCTCTATACTTGAAAGCCTACTTAACAAGTTATTAACTCCACTGCCACTCACTGAGGTGATTCAGACTCACAGTGAGCCTTTACAGGGTTTCAAAGACTGTAGATCCGCCCTGGAGCAGCTGGTGGAGCTGAACCACAAACCTTGCTTTTAGCGCCCCATGCCTAGACTAGGGTGTCACCAGGGCTCCTTCAGGGATTCGTCCAGGGATTTAAAAGCCAAAAGAACCCATCGCTAAGTCTATTTCTAGTTAAAGCTTCTTTGATAAGAAGTTTAGTACCTCTTCATTTTTTACAGCGATAATTATTATTTATTATAATAAAGATATAGAGATCATGAGAGAGAGAGAGAAACAATAAGAGTCAGACACATATCACATCAGGGTAATATGCTCACTTCTGCCCCGCCTGGTGGTCCACGTGGAGAGAGAGTGGGGGAAGGGATTACATGATGAGGGAGAGGAGCTTCTGGCACTCAGGGGCAGGAGAGAGGCAGGGGCGAGAGGAGAGCCAGTACCTCTTCATTTTTATGAGTCTATTAAGATTTTCCACTAAGCATCTATGACTTAATATTTCTTGTGGGTTTTTTTTACTTGCTTGATTTTGTAAGCTCAATAAGGCTCAGCCATACTGTTGTCACAAATGGTGAAAGTCCTTAGCGATTGAATTTTTTAACATAAAAATGTTGTTTTCTGATTTTTAAAAAAATATTGAAATGTCTTTCTATAAATGGCGACCACTTGCTCTTAACAAAAGGATACTACATTTAGTCTATCTGGTCAAACAACGCACATGGTTGCATGTGTTCCTTGATAACATACACCACGTTTTGAAAATGTTTGGTGTTCTGCTCAGGGTCTGTAATGGTGGGACCCTAGATGCGGAATTTATCTCACCCCAGAGACCAAATCTCTGTAAGTCAGCCAATCTCTCCACCACTCATGAATTATCAAGTCTGGCCTCACTTGTGGGATAAGTAGATCTATTATGTATGCATACCTTTTTATGTAACGATATATTTATTACGCTGCATTCATTTTTATTTATATGCACCCTACCTCTGACGCTCACAGTGAGACCTAACTTGGAGCAAAGCAATTAAACCCACGAGTATTCTTTGGGCTGCGTGAGATGGCTGGATCAAACAGACCATTTGCCCGGGCCTTTACCGTATTTTCTTCAAAGTGGAGGCAGGAGCTGGAAAAGAGAGGAAGGTGAACATTTGATCAGGAAGACAAGCACCCGTGGATTCCTGCTGCTCGCTGGCACACAAACCCGATGACATGTACTTGGTGTCATTCTGATGTAGATTCTGACAGAAGCCAATTTATGGTCCAATTTATGTCTTGACTCTCATGCGAAGGCCAAGCAAGCTATAAAATGTAATAAGAATTTCTTCAATCAATGTCCAGAGGAAAAACAAATCATTCAGTTACTGACACAATATTGCATCAACACTCCGGCAAACTTCTCACAAGTGTGTGACATGCCCCCAAGCTACAAAAAGCATGCAGTGTAAAACAAAAAACAAGAACCCAGCACAGCAACACCACCTCTGAATGGAGGCGCTCCTAAATTGTACAGCTGCTAATAGGTTATTTAATTTATTTATTTTTATTCTAATAGTTCTGCCATTTGGGGACCTGGAGAGAGAGGGGTTTTAAATAAATAAACAAGTCCCCATTCCCCTCTCCCGATTTTTCCGCATCAGACTTATTTCTGACCTCCTTACTCGAACCTCCTCCGTTCCTTTCCGCCCTCTCTTTCGACCAGTCCCCCTTTATAGAGAAAGTGATTTATATGTCCCTGGGCAGGTCATTCCAACCCAGGCTCCTCGCGAGCCAGCACCGATTCGTCCCCGATCACGCTCTGTATCCGGGGAAGGGTGGCCTCTGTCTTGGCGCTCAGCCTCTTCGTGTAGATACTCTGCAAGCAGATGTGTTAGCAGTGTGACCTGTTGGGGCCAGGGGAGGGTGGCAGAGAAGAGAGATGGTGGACTGGTCTATCCTTGAGAGCTAGTTCAACTGATTTTGATTCATTGCTTCCAAGCACAGTTTGCCTTGGTCACTGCACCTCACATGCATACACGCCCACGTGTACATACACACACACACACACACACACACACACACACACACAGAGAAAGCTGTGGGAGACCACCGGTGCTGGATTTGAGATGTAGCGGCCTGCATGCGTTCAGGCTGGGAGAAATATGCATCAGGAAGGGTGGCCTTCAGCACACGGGGGAAGCTGCAGGGCAGGGGTCAGGAAAGCAGAGTCCATTTTTGAAAGCAGTGCATTTTGGTGGAAAATGGAACTGTCAAGAGGATGTCAAGCTCAGAGTGTGTTAGAAAGGAGAGTTGGAGGCCAGCCTGGCCCCATTTGAGGTCTAGCCAAGGCTAGTCCCTAACAGGCTGGGAAGGTGCTCAGATTTAGCAGAGTTTCTGAAATGCCAGCTGCTCTCATACATGTGAGACTCATGCCTTCATCACATGTAGGGTTACGTGTAGTGTTTTGTTCATGGGAGACCCTTGGTAGCACAGTTAAGTGCTCAGTTACTGACCAAAGGACTAGTGTCTTGGAGCGCACTCCCTTCTTATAATATAAACCACACTGGCATGGACTTCATCAAAATCACAGCCACCAATGAGACCACCCTCTGGAACAGCAGTTCTCAACTTGTGGGGCTCGACTCTTTTGGGGGTTGAACGACCTTTTCACAGGAGTGGCTTAGACCATCAGTAAAACTTTTATGATTTCCATGTTGATTCATAACAGTAGCAAAAATTACAATGATGAAGTAGCAACGAAATGATGTTATGGTTGGCGTTCACCGCGACACAAGGACGCATATTCAAAGGGTAGCAGCTTGAGAAAGGTTGAGAGCCACTGTTCTGGAACATCGTTCTACCCTGCACATCTGGGACATGCAGGAGTTGGACGAGACTAGTCCAAAATGGATTTGGTTTTATTTTAGTTCTTATTTTGTTCTTATTCTTGTTCTTATTGCTAAAAAGAAGAAGTTGGGTTCTGTGCTGTCATCATTAGGGGTCTTGAAGTCACTTCTGACCCAAAGCTACCTCTGCATAACAGGAGGAAACTGCCTGATGCTGAGCCCTGCTCCCAGTGCTTCCTGCGCCAGAGCTCAGGGCAGTCTTCAAAGAAGCACCCTGGCTTTTCACTGCCCACAAGACGGCTTGTGCAGACCAGTCTTCCATTGCTGATCTCACCTGACAGTGTCCTATGTAGGACCCGTTTTCCATCAATAAATACAGCCCCCATAGTGAGTGATTTTTACAGCTTTCATAGTCCTACATTACTTTTGGAAGGGGGTCAGGGAAAAGGGGTTGAATAGAGGCTGAATATAATATGTACTATTAACATTTATATTCCCACAGAAAAAAATCCCTATAATAAATAGTTAATTAATCTTATAAAATAAAACAAGTAATAATATGGCTCTCCAGTCTTAGAACTCTACACAAATGTTAAGCAGAGATTTAGTAACGAGATCAATAAATAGATTTTAAAAAATAGATAACAGAATCCACTAGGATAGTACCTAGAGAAGTGGTGTACTCAACTGGAAAGATGACTAAGGGAGAAATTTAAAGCAGAGCATTTCAGGGACTTTATACCAATGGATAAGATGGTTCACTTCATTCACGTTTATGTCTGGTTTGGTGGTATCCAAAACTCTATTTCTCAGAATATCCCATTGTATTGCTCCAGAGGCTGTGTCTTTCCACCTACTCAGAATTTGGATAAATGTTTAAAGAATTCATCTAATACAACTTGTGTTCTGTGTTGGAATCTCAGAATATTTATTGTCCAGCATCATCAGAAGAACACAAGCTGGTTTGTATTTGGCCTCTGCTTGAGAGGCAGCCTCCCTGAGCAGGCCCATTTCTAAAGTTTGTCTTAATGACAAGCATCCACTTGGAACTCTGTTCTTTAGAAATAAGAAGAGACACAGACTCCAAAGTGTCTTGACATAAAAAATGAATCTTCCAAATGATCTCCTGATCTTGGCTTTAAGAACCTTGCCTGGGAATCTCGCACTGGAAACACAGAGCACACTGTGTTTCCATGGAGCCTGTGAGGAAGGCAGACAGCGGTATGTGGGAGAGTCTGAGATGCTCCGACAATCAGTTCACTCACTCCATCCTGAGTTTCCGAAGCAAGAACAGAGACGTGCTCAAGCCTGATGATCTTCAGTCCCTTCTGGCTCTGCCATTCAGAGTCTGAACTTTGAGGACAGCCTGTCTGGACAGAACCATGTTATTTTCACAACAGCTGGTTGGTAGATTCTCCTTTCAAACAAAAAAATAAACAAACAATGCCTTATGAACCCAAACAGGATGACCTTGACGCAAACCATAATGAGGTTTGCTTCAAGAATGAAGACTCTGTCTTTCATAGTGCCCACAGAGGCACTGGAGCACTCTTCCAGGAATGCACACAGCAGCTCTAGAAGGCCAGTCACCAGGGATCTACATATAATCTCCTCTCTAGGGTATGGACAACAGGGAAGTAGGTGAAGGGACATATAAAGACAATGTACAATATGAAAAAGTAATAACAATTTGTAAATTATTAAAGGTTTGTGAGGGAGGGGGAAAGGGGAAAGAGGGGAAATATGGGGAGCTGGTCCTGGGTCCTTAAGTAGAGGGAGGATGTTTCCAGAATGATAATGACAAGTGCGCAAACGTCGTCTGCATACACTTGATGTATGTGCATTGATCATGGTGGGAGTTGTAGGAGC
Source organism: Nesogale talazaci (assembly GCA_004026705.1). Classification (NCBI taxonomy): domain Eukaryota; kingdom Metazoa; phylum Chordata; class Mammalia; order Afrosoricida; family Tenrecidae; genus Nesogale; species Nesogale talazaci. The sequence goes on along the minus strand of PVJH01002399.1, from coordinate 25,830 downwards.
CCCCAATAAAATGATTTATGTTTAAAAAAATAAAAGGAGGGGGAAAGAGGAGCTTAGCACAAGGGCTCAAATAGAAAATATTTGGAAATGAATATGGCAACATGTGTACAAATATGCTTGTTACAAGTGATGTATGGGATGTTATGAGAGCTGGGAAAAAAGGCCAGTCATCAGGATGACTGCTGGCAGCCAGGACTCGCTGAGAAGGACTTGGGCCTTGGTGGTACCATGGCCGATGAAGAGGTAGTACTTTAGGAAGCCCACCAGAACAGACACAGAGCGGGAAGAAACAAAGCAGAGCTCTCGCCTCCCCCCTCTCCCTGCCCCAGGAAGATCATATGAGGCATGGAGAGAGGGCAGAATATGAGGCATGGAGAGAGGGCAGAAATGCTGCACTGTGGAGTCCGCCATGACTCCATTCCGTTGCCCCTGAGCCCACTTTGACTCATAGAGACTGCACACGATGAGAGCAGAGCTGCACTTCTTAAGGCTTCCAATGGCCAGAATTTTTTTTTCTTTGTCACAAGCAGGTCGCCAGGCCTTTTTCTGAGGTGCTTGTGGGTGAACTCTAATATCCCATCATTCAGTTAGCAGCTGTGGATGGGAAAAGGGCAGAATGGTGGACTGCTGGACATTGAAGTCATGCTGCCCAGTCTGACCACATTGCTCTGCTCCTAGTGGTGTGATTTGGGTAGCAGGAGTGCATGGAGGTGTCAACAATTTCTGTGAGAATTAAATGAATTATCAAAGGATCAGTATCATTTAAAATGATAATGATTGAATGTATGATTTTTGCTTATCAACCCTCTGTTAATCTTCAACTTGTCACAGTATTTTTGAATCTGGCCTAGATTTTGCTTTCAGAGAGTGTATCAAACTATGTTCCTTATATCAGTGAGATTAAAAACATGTACATACCTATATATGTTTGTTGTGGTTTATTTTAAAAGTTTTGAAGTCAGACCGAGTTGTTTTCATATAGGACCCACGCATAAACTGGCTGCTTGAGCTAGAGAAAGCCGTTTAATCTTCCAGCACAACGCTTACTTACGTATCGAATAGCGGGTTTAATCGGACAATGTAAAGAAAGACCTGGTCGCATCGTCATTACAGTTGGGCTGCTGAGCACAGCGTCAGCAGTTTGAAACCACGGCCACTCAGCAGGAGAAAGATGGGGACTTCTACTGTACAGACAGGGACAGATGCCCCCTGCCCTCACAGGTGACTCTGAGCTGCCACCAACTTGATGGCAGTGAGTGGAGTTGAGCAGGACAACATGTCTAAAGTCCTTAGAAGCATCACCTTCGTCATAGTCACAGCTGTTCTTCTCTTTGGGTTCTTTCCCCTTCTTTCTGATACATTTGTTCTTTATCGAGTTTCTCACAGGGTTCAAATGCAGGCAATTAAATTATTTTGATCAGTTCAGCAACTAGGAAGCTGAAGGAGTCAATGGTACAGAGAGGGCTAGCAGAGGAAAGGTTCAAGTCAATTCTTGCAGCCTGGTGCATCTGCTAAACAGAGAGACGATTTTGGAGTCTTAAAAGGAAAATGCTACAGAAATTGTCTCCAGGGTTTACCTCGTTTCTCTCTTCTTGCTCTCTCTCTCATCTCCTGGCTTCAACTTAGCACTTCCTTCACAAGTACTCCATTTTGCCTTTCATTTCCCCCCCCCCCATATAAATGCCGAAATAAATTTCTCCAATTTACTGAAAAGTATCTCCCAAAGGGAACAAGGGAGGCAGGAAATTAAACTGTGGTACTGAAATCATTTCCCCACTCCGGCTTTACCCCACAAATGTAAATTTAGGGAATTCCACTTGTCAAAGTCCTCTTTGAAGCTTTGAATAATTGGATCCCAATTATTCTTAACCACATTATTCGGGCCTATGTTCAACTTAATATCTAAATAGATTACATTTTTTGCCACCTACTAAAATTCCCCAAAGTGAATATTGCTACATTATGCTCTTCAGTTAAGAGTGAAATTTCTGACTAAAAATGTTTTTACTCATATCCCGAGATGGCTGCAAAACCCTCCGTGATAAGAGAAGCCAGGAGAATTGGCATCGCATTTGAATCTGTATTACTTTGTAGCAAAAATATGCTCAGGAAGAAGGAATCATTGTACTTTCTACCTATCATTTTAATACCTGAGACATCTTTCTTCTTTCTAATAGCTATTCTTAATGGTTGTAAAGTCAAAACAGATCGCAAAGGACAGAAAGGAATTCCCAGTATCTAGGAGGCCTCCCTGTTACAGGTTGAACACAGCATATATTACATGTTCCTACCCGACTTTCAAAAGAAGGAGCTAATATTTAAAAATGGTACCAAGCGCAGTTTCTCGTTAAAAGATTCTCTTTTGATTTTCTGTTTTGTACAATGAAATGGCTACACTATATTTTGTGCACACTGAATATATATGTATATATATACACACATGTATGTGTTATATATGTATATATATATATATATATATTTATCTCAACTCCAAGGAAGAAAGAGGGGAGGTAGCATAAGAACTTCCTTTCAATTGGTAAGAACAAAGATTTGTATCTTAATGGAATGCAGATAATCAAGAAGTCATTTGTATTATCTCTAGAATAAAAACATACCATCATCAACAGATATGGATTAAGTCCTAAGTATAGTAGATACTGCCTGACTTCCAAGTGTTTAAAATCTCAACTCAACATTTTTGTCTTGGATGAATCCAGAGAGAATAGGGGAAAAGAAAGATACCATGGCAGTGATCTCTTATGAGCCACACACTGCATTTGTTATGCCCCTTTTATCTCTAATCTCACTGCATCTTCACAGTAGCTCAAGGTTGCAAAGAATCAGTAATATGCTCAAAGCTCTCCAATCAGTAGGTGGTACAGTTGTAATTCGTGTTCAGACCTCTCTCATCTCACAGACCTATTGCATCTTCTGCTTCCAGTGGTTCTCAAACAGGGATGATTTTCGCCACACCTACAGCTCTCACAGTGGTTACGTTTTGGGCTGCCAACTGCAAGGTTACAGCAGCAAGGCTAGGTTTTCCAAACCACCAGTCATTCCTCAGAAGAAAGAACAGGCTCTCTCGGTCCGTAACACTCTTGGAAAACCACAGGGACAGTTCTAGCCTGTCACATAAGAGCCACTAAAGGTTGGCATCGACTTGATGTCAGTGAGAGGGGACAGTAGGCAATGTCTGGAGACATTGTGGATCATCGAGACCACTGGAATGCAACCAATGTGTAGGGAGGCAGGAATGTGCTCTGACTGCCACCAAGCAATGCTGCTAAGAAGTGGGGTGGGGGAGGGAAGAGAAGGGGTAAAGGGGAGTTGATATCACAGATTTCAAGAAGAAAGAAAGTGTACTGAAAGCGATGGTGGTAGCGTCTGTACAATTATACTGGATCTAATTGAAATATGGATTGTTACAACATCTGTAAGAGCTCCCACTTAAGTAAATAAATATATACATATTTAAAAACCTCTAGTCTTCCAATAATGCATGGAACACACACACATACACACACATCAAAGGATCAGTGTACCCAAAATGTCAATAGAGCTGAGTTGGAGAATCTTTGCATTGCACCATATCACAGAGGAGGACATGCCAAAATATAACAAAATGTCAAACCAGACAAGAATAGACAGCTAGGTCTATGTCTTGTGGTTATATGAGACAAAATTCTTATGTGATTTTATTGATCCTAATTTAATGTTACAAGCAATGGTGAAGGAAAGTACTTGAGAAGCATGTTGAATGATAGAAGCAAATCATTCTGAAGTAATTCCCCCTTCCTTTTTTATTTTTAAATTTAGCTTTTCCTATTTTATTTCTTGATTCAAAATTCTAGGGTCATTAGTACTGGCAGAGTGAATAAGCAGTTTGGAGTCGATGTGTTCACCATTCAGGATCTTTGCATTCAGAAAATATTTTAGTTATCATATCCAGTTGATCTTAATGTTAATTTTATACATAGTATGATATATAGTCACATACTATTATAAGCAATAAAAGGGACAAAAATAATTTCTAACTACTGGATTATCTTGGGCAAGATTCTCCATTAATTTGCTTAATGCTCCACTGTTTCTCTTTGCCTCTCTATTTTGTTGTTGCTGTAGTAGTTGTTGTTTTTGGGGGGCATCACTGCGCTCTGGTGGTGGGAGTAGGAGGTCCAGCCTTTGCTCCTATGGAGCCATTGCTGGAATTGGACCTCCATCCCAGTGGATTGCAGACACATGCACAACCACTACGCCACCGGGACTCAGCTCACCTCTCTGTCTATTATAAAAGGCTAACCTTTTTGTTTTATTCTTCACTTTCTTCCTTCAGGACAAAGTTGGTGTGGAGAAAAGGCTCATGGATCAATTGCAGCCATTACATCCATGAATGGTTGGTTGGAATCTCTATTTCAATGTTATCTCCTGTTCACAGTGAGTTTTCCAGGTTGCTTCCTCCAGGTCTGTGGGGATGGGTCATTGGCTCTGTGGCTGCTTTTACAGCTACTGCTACATGCAGGGCCTCTTGTTTTGCAGCAGCTACTTAAATGAAAGGTTAATATTTCACACTATGAAAGAATGTGTAAACACATGAAATATGGGTGACAACTGAAGAGAGAGCCTACCTTGTCCTCCAAGACACTGCCCCCAATAAAGTAAGATGCCTTCTATCTAGCCTCTCAGCTTCCACAAATTCCCCCCAAAGATGTGCTCTGGACTTTAAACTCTGGAACATAACAATCAGGTGTCTGCATCTTCTACGTCACTGAGGAAGCCAATTAGAAATACTAATGTCCCACTTTCTTTCTCAACTGAACACTAATCTAAACTAAACTCAAAAACACTAAAACACTAAACTCAAACTAAACTAAACTAACTCAAACTAAACTAAACTCAAACTAAACACTAAAACTCAAAAACCCAAACTTACTGCCATTGAGTCAATGCCAGTCCATGTCTTGGGACATTAGTGCTCATTATTGACTTACCTGGTGACGTAGAAGATGCAGGCCACCTGGTTGTGATGTTCCACGTTTCCAACACGATCACTGAAGACAAATGTGTGCATAAGCAAAGGTGGTGAAGAAAGTTGATGGTGCCCGACTACCAAAAGATATAGCGTCTGGGGTCTTAAAGGCTTGAGTAAACAAGCGGCCATTCAGCTCAGAAGCAATAAAGCCCACACGGAAGAAGCACATCAGCCTGTGTGATCATGAGGTGATGAAGGGATCCAGTGTCAGGCATCAAAGATCTAAAATTATATTATTCTTAATGAGGGGGAGTACAGATTGGGGACCCAAAGCCCATCAATAGGTGAAGTGACATCCTCTTGCAGAGGGACTACAAGGAGGAGATGAGTAAGTTAAGATACAGGGTAGTAGCAATGAAATATGCAACCTTTCTCTAGTTCCCAAACGCTGCCTCCCACCCACTATCATGACCCCAATTCTACCACATACATCCAGCTAAACCAGGAGATGTACAGTGAAGTTGGAAACATGGGAAACTTAGGATAGATGATCCATCAAGACTAGTAATAGGAGTGGTAATACTAGGAGGGTGGAGGGATGGAGGAATAGAAAGAGAGAACCAACTTCAGGGATCTACACATAGCCTCCTCTCTGGGACACGGACAACAGGGAAGTGAGTGTTGGGACACTTTGGACAGTGTACAGTATGAAAATAATAACAATTTATAAATTACTAAGGGTTCAAGGGGGAGGGGGGAGGAAGGGAAATATAGGGAGCTGATACTGGGGGCCTGGATGGAGGGAGGATGGTTTGAGAGTGTTGATGGCAATAAGTGTGCAAATGTGGCCTGCATACAACTGATGTTTGTAAGGATCGTGATGGGAGTTGTATGAGCCCCCAATAAAGTGATTCATTAAAAAAACAAAAACAAACCCAGAGCACATCTTAGAGAGGAATGAGTGGAAGCTGAGAAGTTAGGTAGAAGGAGTCTTACTTCAGTGGGCTGGCAGGACAGGACAGGACAGCCTTTTTGAGCCTATTGAGACAATAACTGTGGGAGTTGAAAGTCTCATATCTCTCCTAACCTCAGAGAGTGGCAGTTTAAACTATATGTCATCTGTTGTCAAGATCAGCTAAACATATGTCTCTAGCAGTGATGAAATCTGGCTCCGCAAAATTGTGGGTAGTTTTCTCCACTTTCCTTGTAATTTTTGTTCACTTTCCAAATTTTCTTGGACATCAAGTAAATGACCTTGATATCATCCAACTTCAAAAGGAAGGGGGTGGGGTGGAGGGAATGTATGCCTTTGAATTACAGAGTCAATGAAGAATATTGACTAGACCATGGATTTCAGAAGAACTAACAATCTGTCTTGGAAGAACTATAGCCAAAATACCCCACCATTTAGGGGCATGTTTTACGGAGAAACCAGCCTCTATAGAAAGATGCCTTGGTTTGTAAAATAGAGAGTAAAGAAAAGAAGAAGGTTATTCAGTGACATGAAATGAGACAGTGGCCACACCAATGGGCTCAAACATAACACCAAGTGTGAGGATGATTCAGGACCAGGCGATATTTATATTTTTTTAGTATATTAGCTGCTATGAGTCCGAATCAACTTGATGGCACCTTACAACAGCCGCTGTTTTATCCAGCCGACATAAAAATAAAATACCGGAAAAAATTGCATATAATGCTAAGGGATCTTGAATAGCAGGCTAAAGCACCAAAGAGCTATTAGAAAACATGCTATGGAAATAATAAACAATTATGCAAAAGTGTTTAATTCAGCTTACAGTAGATTTCCAGAGAATCACATTTCGTTTTCTCAATTAAATGTTCATAAAACACATGACTCTTACATAAAAGTGAAATTTATTAGTGGATCAGCATTCTGAAATCAGATATTCAAGTTTTATGCATCTTAAGTGTTCAGGAACTGATCTCTTCAAACCCGAACACGTGAAAGGTTTTCACTACATTGAATGAATCAGTGCAATACAGACAGATTCCTCAGCATGTTTGCTCCCTGCCTCTGAAGTCTCAATATTTGGGAGTCGAAGTTAGGCTTAGGAGTCTTGGTGGCATGGTGGCTTTGTGCTGGACTGCTCACTTCAAGGCCAGCAGTTCAAAACTGATCCGAGGGAGAAAGAGAGAAAGCCAAAGCATTCTATCCCCATGCAGAGTTACTGTCTTGGGAGTTACCGCCTCTTGGTACCCTATCCTGGAGAGTCACTATGAATGGGAATCTATTCAAAGGTGGTGAGCTTGGTTTGGGGAGTCCCACTTCAGGAGGCCTGCTAGCACTGTAGTTAAACACTAGATTGCTAACTCACAGCCTGACTCTTTGAATCCGTCAGCTGCTCCAGGGGAGAAAGATGTGAGAGTCTGTTTCCATCAAGATCTACAGCCTCTGAAACCTGGTGGGGCAGTTCTCCTGTGCCCTGTAGGGTAGCCATGAATCAGAATGGACGTATGGCAAGAGTTTTTGCTTTATATCTAAATTACCCTTATGGAGGGAATTTCCAACTTTCCTGGTAAAAGATAGTTCCAATAAGAGAGCGAGGTCTCTATAAAAAGCATTTTAGGACACACACTTACAAAGTAAAAAGAGTTATCAGATAAGATGCCTTTAAATCTTTTATGCTGGATTCTCTGTTTCAAATAATAGTATGTTTATTACACATGCATTATGCACAATATCAATATATGCAAGTGCAATGTCTACCATATAAATAATCTCTGATGCTGAACTAAAGATACGTACTGCCTCTGTGAAGTCACTGTAGCAAAATTATAGAATGAAGTGACTGTGCTCATCCCAAGGACAAAATATTGGACAGCACCATGTGGCTGTTAAGATTTTTTTCTGGTGACAAGTACGGAGGAAAATAGAAAGAAGTGGGGTTGCAGTGGGCAGGGGGGGAGAGAAATGTGGTGCTTATATGTCTGATCAAGGTGAGTAACGCAGGCCAGGTTTACACTCCAATTTGTAGCCACCCAAATAAGGATGGAATATTTGAAATAACAGCTTGCAACTTACCATCCATCAGAAAACACAGAGCAATAACCTTGAGAAATGCAAAACAAATTAAGTGAGTTCTATGAGGATTCCCAGACCCCAGGACTGGAAAGAAGAGCAGAAGAGAAGATAGAGTGCAGGGATTGCCCAGCACTGAGAAGACAAAGCTGAGGGGCTGGGAGGACCAAGGCATCTAGAGTTCACTGGGCAGATAACAAGGAGGAGGGACCTAAATAGATAAAGCCCTGAGGAGAGGCAGAGGATCTTCAATGCTTCGCAAGTGGAGTGCCCAAACCAGTGCTTGCCTATCAAGAACTGCTGAGGCTGGAAAATAAAACTTCACTGGCTTGGAGGTCACTGTGGCCAGAGCTCACAGGGGCTGGAAATTGTGCTCAGTTCTAATAGTCAGTCTGGAAAAACCTCAAAGTATTGGACTAGTGCACTCAGAAGACTCTTTCCTCAGTACAGAGAACTAATTAGCTCTAGAAGAAGTGCAACTCTAGCCTTGCTGACAAATCATCATATGAAGACCTGAGAGGGTTGATGTATTTCCAAATAATTTAGCTACCTTCTAAAATAAAGATTTAGTTTAAAATTTTTGCATTTGTAAAAGTATAGTAATGTTTCTTATTTACAAAGTTAAAACTGACAATGTCTGGTACTTAATAAAAATTACAGGCATGCACAGAAGCAGGAAAACATGGATCACAATGATAGTATGTTAATAAATTGACTGATTTAGTCATGAATGACATGTTTGAATGAGCAGACAAAGACCTTATAACTGTATTCTACATATTCAAAGAGTTTAGTAGAAACAGTAGACAGATACAAAAAATAATCTATTCAAACTTCCAGAGTTGAAAATTACATTGTGTGAGAATAAAAGATATTGGATAGGATTAGCATTCACTTAGATGTCAAAGAAGAAAATATTAATGAACTACAGGAACATTTGAAAATAAAACACACAGAAGAAATGAGTACAGGAACCGAAGATCAGCAAACTGTGACACACTTTCTGAAAATCTCCATTTACAGATGTGTATGTAACCAAAGTCTTTGACGAGGAAAAAAGAAAGAGGGGAGCAACAGCATTTAAATGAATAATGGTCAACATTTTCCCCAAATTTAATGAAAACTATAAATTTAAGAAGTTCAGTAAATGCCGTGCTGAGAAAGGAAAAGAAAGAAAACACACCCAGGCATACCAAAGCCTAACTTGCTCACAATTAATAAAAAAGAGAAAATCTTAGAGGCAGTCAGAGAAAAATGATTCATTCATTGCATAAAAAAGGAGAAAGTAGGATGGCAACAGGCTTTTCACTAAAACAAAGCTAGCAAGAACATGGAACACTCACGTATGTAAAGTTGCATAATAAGAAAACATTCAGGCTAAATTTCTAATTCTATAGTATTGGCAAGACCAGAGGAAATGAATGGTCCCCAATTACCACTATTGACTGCTTTGATAAAAGAGTCTATAGGTGACCATAATCAAATGGTGTGTGTGTGTGTGTGTGTGTGTGTGTGTGTGTGTGCAGATGTAGAATAGAATTTCGGATTCTTAGGAAATCCAAATTTCTGGAGATTTAAAAATGGGATGAATCCCAAAACTGCCCAAGATAGCTTTACATTCTTACATAAGAAAATCCCCTTAGGGCTTCTTAACCCCCCAAAACAGTCTAATTTGCCTAGTAAAGAATGACACTTTTGTACATGAACAACAGCAATTGAAGAACTAGATAGGAAACCTGAGGACAGTGAGTTTATGTCAATGAAAAAAGAACCATTGGGAAGAGAGAGGTGAGATGACTTGACAACTTGGAAGCATGTGACCAAAGTCTTTAAATTGCCTGCATTGAAAAGCATTGAAAGAGATGAATCACTGCACATTTCTCAGTGTATATTCACGAAAATAGAAAATAAAAAGAAATCTTGAGGGAAAAGGAGACATATGAGGAAGAAATGAACATCTATCCAGATATAGAAAAACTATAAGAAATACGGCACTACAAGAGCTGCCACAGAAAATCATTCAAGTAGAAGGAAAATGATACCCAATGTTTCTGAAGAAGAATAACAGCAACAATAAAAAAAGAAAAGACACCACAAATGATCGCCACATGGATTATATTGTTTCACATTATCAAAAGTTATTTTAAAAAATTTTAAACAACATAGCCTGGGGTCTAGAAAATATTAAAATTCATATGAATAACAAAAATGCTACAAAAGTAAAGAGACCAGAAAGGGAAATATCACACTAAATTCCTGTCCTAAAATAGAAATAGATCTCAAACTGATGACTAGAGTTTCTCAAATTAATGACTACAGCTTCCACTCTAGGAAGCAAAAAAAGGTAAGCAAATTGAATCCAAAGTAAATAGAAGAAAGAGAATAATAAAAATGAGTGAAAACCACTGAGCTAGAAAATGAGACTATACAAAACCAAAAACAAAATACAAAGAAAATCTTATTCTTGAAAAAGTTAATAAAATTGATAAAACCATAGGCAGATGGATTATTAAAATATGAAGGACTTCCAAAAGTTCATGAAAAATGTAATGAAAAGAAAATAGAATTGTTCCTTGAAATTTTTGAGCTCCCTCATAGAACACTTCATTAATATGAAAGTGAGGTGACACCATTAATATGAAGCGTGAGGTGACACCATTAGAGTCTACTTATAATGAAGTACAATACAGGAGTACTACAGACAACTTTATGTCAATATACTTGACAGTTAAAAAGAAATAGACTAAACCTTGGAAAAATGCACTCTATCAAACTTCATTTTAGAAGGAATAGGTAACTTAGAGTCTTATGTCTATTTGAAAAATTGAATCTCTAATTTTCAAATTTCACAAAGAAAACTGCAGTCCCAGATGGATTCCAATAGTGATGTCTATCAAATATTTAAGGTGAAAATTGCATCAATTTTGAACAGACTGAATAATTTGAGAGGAAAAGCGTTTCCAATTTATTCAATTAAATTAGCTGGGCTTGATAACAAAACCAAACAATCACAAAGACAAGATGGATGTCCTTTGTGTGATGGATGCAAAGATTCTAGACAGAACTTTAGCAAATGGAATCCAGCAACATGTATAAATATATAATATATCATTAGTTATAGGGCTCTTTCAAGGAATGCAAGGTTGGCTTAATATTTGAAAATCAATCAGTGTAAGTCACTGTCTAAAGCAACAATTCAAAAAAGAAAAAACAACAAACGAACTAAGCAAGCAAACAAAAATGTAGTTACTCATTCCAGATTTTAAAACAAAGAATAGGAGTGAATTTCTTAGTCTGATGAAGGGCATCTGCATTATGCTTAATGTACAAGCCCGAATCTCTTTCTTTTAAAATCACAAACAAGAACATCACATTGTCTCTGATTCCTTCTACTAGTTTCTATTAGAAACTTAAATCAAGAAATAAAAATAAATAAAAGGTATTTAGATTATACAGGAAGATTTAAAGCTACATTTATTCTCAGAGGAAATAATCAGCTCTGTACAAAGAAAGCTACGAGGACTAACAAGGGCGGAGGATCAATATACAAAAATTGATTGTATTTCAACGCAGTAGAAGTAATTGTAAACAAAAACTAGCAAATTACAATTTACAACAACATAAAAAAATCTATGAAATACTTAGGGATGAATCTGACACAACATGTGAAAGACCCGGACTCTGCACACTGAAAGCCACAGGACTTCTAAAATATTAAAGAAAACCTAAATAAATGGTAATATATACTATACTCTGGGCTGTTGCGGGCTGTTAAGTTGATTCTGGCACCTTGAGGATACAGTAGAACTTCCCTTTAGTATTTCAGAAGCTATAATCTTTGCAGGACCAGATATCCAGGGCTCCCCTCCCGTGGATCTGCTGGTAGGTTCAATTCACCAATCTTTAATTAGCTGCTGCACTCTTTACCATCGTGCAGCCATGGTGCCATTGAGTTGTGGGTGGGAAAACACAATATTGCTAAGGTATTGATGGATTCCAAATTGACCTACCTGTTCAATGCTTTTCTGCTCAGAATTCTAGAAGAATTTTCTATAGACTTCAAAGGCCTAGATTTGGAAGGAAAACAGAGTTAAAGGACTAACACTACCTAATTTCTTAGGCTCATAAAGTTTCAGGAATCAAGACAGTATGGTACTAGTGAAAAGATAGGCATATCAATCAATAGTACAAAACAGAGAATTGAGAAACACACTGAAGGCATCTAATTTACAGCTAACATCTCAAACAAGAGTTTCATCAATCCCTGGAGACTGGGTTTTCACCAGCTTACATTATATAGCTCATAAGCTAGGATAGAGTGTAGGTATACCCCCTTCCCCCACCCCCACCCCCCAGGTTGTTTTAATGCCCCCACTCCTTACAGAGTCGGTATCACTTACCTTGGAAAAATTGAACGGAAGAAATGAAAGTTTGAATGGAACAAGGGACATTGCCCAGTCTAAAATGAAGAAAGGTGAACATCAATGTGGTATCCTGTCTCCATACTTATTCAGTCTGTATATTGAGAAAATAATCTGAGAATTTGGATTAATTAAAGAAGAATGCAGCATCAGAATTGGAGGAAGACTCATTAACAATTTGAGATATGCAGGTGACACGACCTTGCTTGCTGCAAGGAATTGATGTACTTCTTGGCAAAGGTCAAAGACTTCAGCCTTCTTTATGAATTATACCTCCACATAGAAAGATCAGACAGCTTCACAACTGGACCAATAAGCAACAGCATCAGAATACATGGAGAAAAATGTCAAGGATTTCATTTGCCTTGGATTTACAATCGATACCCACAGAATGAGTAGTCTAGAAATCAATCTCTCCATCACATTGGCATATCTGCTGCAAAAGATCTTTTTTTTGGTGGGGGGATCACTGCCCTCTGGTGGTCATGGGAGCTACCCAGCACTGCTCCTGAGAGCCGCCTCTGTATTTGAACCGTCAAGCCGCTGTCCCGCACTCAACCACTTACACCGTCGGGGTTCAGCCCTCTGCAAAAGATCTTTTTTTTTTTTTTTTTAGGCATCACTGCCCTGGTGGTGGGATTAGGAGGCTCAGTCTTTGCTCCTGTGAGCAGGAATTGAACCTCCGTCCCAGTGGGCCGCAGTCCTGCGCACAACCACTACGCCACCGGGGCTCAGCCCAAAAGATCTTTTTAAAATGCTGCAAAGATAGTATTTTGAAGACTCAGGTGACCTAACCCAAGTTTGGTCATTTCAATCAATTCATATACATGAAAAAAAAAACTAGTCAATACAAAAATAGGACTGAAGAAGAATCAATGCCTTTGACATATGGGGCTGGTGAAGAACATGGAATATGAGGAGGTAGCCCCACAAAAATGGGATAATTTTTCAAAGTTACTTGTTTGTTTATCAAACAACCGTATGACCTTCAAATTACTCTCCATTACACTTATTACATTTATCGAATCTGCAATTTTATTTTTTGGGGCATCACTGCCTTCGTGTGGAAGTAGGAGGCCCAGTCTTGCTCCTGGATAGCTACTGCTGGATATGAACCGCCAAACCAGTGGGCTGCAGTCCCACACTCAACCACTATGCCACCAGGGCTCAGCCCCAGCAATTTCATTTTTATAAACCCTCTTCCAACTCATCTGGTTGGCTGAGAGCACCTCCCTCATTTTTTTTCTTTACCTTTTCTGTGTCCTCAATTGTCTGTCCTTTCATCTCCCTCTTCATTCACAAAAAGAAGTCTCATGAAGTGAGTCTTACTCACTCAAGTGAGTAAGGTGTGTGGGGCAAGAAAGGCATGCTGAATTTTGCCAAAAACTGGAGCAAGGACATGGCTGCATGAGCAGGTCCACTGTGATGGCGGCAAAACCAGTCCTTTATCTGCCACAAATCAGACCTTTTTTTGTCACACACTTTTCCTTAGTCTTTGTCAGCACCTTTAAATAGCTTGATGAATAGTCTGACCTGGTGGCGTGAACTCCAAAGGCACTATCCCACTCATATCCAAAGAACAAATGAGCATCGTCTTGATCTTGATTTCATGTGACGAGATTTTTTGAAAGTAAGGTGATGATGGTGTGTGTCTTCACTGGCTTTCAGGATTGTAAGAATAGCACCATGTCTTGTCACCAGTAACATCTTGGTGAAAAAAGTCTGGGTGGCTTTGGAGCCTTTCTTTCAAGGCACACGTTTCCAGATGATGCTCTTTTTCCTGGTCAGCCAGAACCTGGGCACAAATCTCACAGTGACCCTTCTCATTCCCAAATCTTCCCTCACTTTCAGTTGTGCAAACGCTTCGAGGAAGAGGACAATCTGAGCAAGGCTGTTGTTAGGTGACATTGAGTCCGTTCCCTCACAGAACCCCGTGATCAAGAGAAGGAAACCCTTTCTGATGCTGCACCAGCCTCATCACTCATCTTCATTTGACCCCATTGTTACCAACACTCTATCAAGTCATCTTGACAGCCTTCTTTTTTTTTGCTAGCCCTTTAATTAACCAAGATTGGAAGATCAGCCAAGCTCCAAGATAGGCCAGATAACTTCTCTGTGTCTTCAGTGGTCCATTAATGGTCTTCAAATACAAGTACACAGTTTTGTTGACATTTTCATCCTTTCATCTGGAAGTTGAGAGAAGCCCAGAATGAGGTTTGTCATCAATTGACATTTCACCCTTTTGGAAACAAGAAAAACACTCATACACTTGAGTTTTTTTTTTTCCATAGCGCTATCCTTGTAAGCTGTTTTCAACATCATAATAGTGTCTCTGGCATTATACCTGAGCAGCAAACAAAATTTCAGTCTCATATCACAAAAAAACAAGGTTTGAATGAAACAACTTTTATGAAAAAATACACTATGACCAAACAGAATCCCTAAGGGATGACACTGGGTGCACTAGCTCAGAGAGTGTTGATGAATGCTCCCCTAACATGAAAAATGTGCATTTTGATAGTTGGGTCCAGTGGAGTTTTTGACCATTTTGGGGGGTACCCCATTGTATACCATGGATTGCCAGAAAAATAGGAAAATCTGTGTTACAAGTCCTACAGTCAAAATGCTTCTTAGACTCAAGGATAATGAGTTTTGTTTGCATACTTTAGACCTGTTGCCAAGAGAAATGAGACCCAAGGAGAAGAATGTTGTGTTTGGTAAAGCTGATAGTGGAAGAGTTGAAGAATCTCAAGGAGATGTATTGACATCGTGACTGTAATAATGAACTAAAGTACAGCAATAATGAGGAGAACACGGCACTGGCCAATGTTTTATTCTGTTGGACATAGGGTCACTGTCATCTGGAATTTCCTCAGTAACCCCTAACAGCACGGCCACTTTTTCTTCTTTTTGCAAAAGTACAGACTATTCCAGGAATTGATGGCATTCCATCTGAGATGTTTCAACCAGCTGTTGAAACACTGGAAGTACTTACTTGCCTAAGTCAGGAAATTTGGAAGACAGCTAGTTGGCCAGCTAATTGGAAGAGAGCCTTATTTGTACTCATTCCAAAGAAAGGGGACCCAAAAGAATGCATTAATTTTAAAATAATAATGTCTGTATTATAGAACAATGCCATTACTATCCCATGCAAAGGAATTTTTCTGAAGATCATCCAACAATGGTTGCAGCACTACACTGACAGGGAGCTGCCAGAGGTTCAGGTTGGACTCAGAAGAGGACATAGATCCAGATACCATTGCTGATGTCAGATGAATCTTGACTACAAACATAGTGTACAAGGAAGATATTTACATATGTTTCACTAATTATGCAAAGACATCTGACTGGGGATCATAACAAACTATGGACAGCCTTGAGAAGAATAGGAATTACAGAATGCTTCATTATGCTCATTTGGAACTTGTGTATGAATGAAGAGGCAGTTATGTGAACAGAACAAGGGGTCGTCACATAGTTTAAAATCAGGAACAGTGTATGAGAGGGTTGTACCTCTCATGTTAGCTGTGTACTGAGCAAATAGAGATGCTGTACTGAATGAGAAGAATGAGACATCAGGATTGAACTTATTAACAAATTCTGTTATGTGGATAACATAACTTTGTTGTCAAAAGTGAAGAAGACTTGAAGCACATGTCGATGAAGGGCAAGGATTGGAGCCTTCAAAATGGATTGCCACTCAAGGTCAAGAAGACTCACATCCTCCCAACAGGACCTGCAAATAATGTCACGATAAGATGGAAGTTGTCAAGGATTTTTGTCTTCCTTAGATCCATAAACCATGCTCATGGAAGCAGCAACCAGGAGATCAAAAGATGCGCTGTGTTCGATATATCTGCTACACAAACCTATTTAGTATATTGAAAAACAGGGCGGTTACTTTGAGGACTAAGGTACATCTGACCCAAGCCATGATACTTTCAATTAGCTCATATACATGTGAAAGTTGAGCATTGAGTAAGAAAGAGGAAAGAAAAATCACTGTTTTAATCATGGTACAGGCAAAGAATATTGAAAATATCATGGACTGCTGAGAAAAACTGAACAGATCTGTTCTGGAAGAAGTATAGCCAGAATGTCCCTTTGCAGTAAAGATGACTAGACTTCATCTCATGTACTTTGGATTTGTCAGAAGGGACCAATATGATGGTTGGTAAAGTAGAGAGGCAATTTAAAAGAAGAAGGCCGTCAACGAGATGGATTGACAAAACAGTGGCGACAATGGGCTCAACACATAGCAACCATTGTGAGGATGGTCCAGGACTGGGCCGGGCTTCACTCTGATGCTATGAGTTGGAACCAACTCCAGGGCACTTCACAGCAACATCGGCAGCTACAGAGCACAATCTATAAGAGAAATACGCTGCTAAACTGAACTTCATCAAAATTAAAAACCATACTCTTTATGAGAATAAAATTATGAGAATAAGAAGATAAATAAGCCACAGACTAAGAGAATTTATTTGAAGCTCATATATCTACCTGGTAAAAGATTTATATAGTGAATATATTAAGAATGCTTGAAACTCAATATAAGGAAAGGAAAGTCCAATGAAAACATGGGGAACAAAGCTTGATCAGATATTTCTCCAAATATCATACAGAGATGGTCAATAGACAAATGAAACAATTCTCATTATTTTGTTTGCTTTTTCCTTTCTTTTTTTTGGGGGGGGGTGGGGTGGGCATCATAGCCCTGTGGTGGGAGTAGGAGGCCCACCCTTGTTCCTGGAGAGCTGCTGCTGGATTTGAACCGTCAACCCAGTGGGCCACAGTCCCGCACATGACCAATATGCCACTGGGGCTCAGCCCTTTTCTTTATTTTTTAATAAATCATTTTATTTGGGGCTCTTTTAGTTCTTATAACAATCCCTATATCACTTGTATCAAGCACATCTGTGTATATATTGCCATAATCATTTCCAAAACATTTTCTTTCTACTCAGGTCCTTGAGTTCAGCTTCTCTTTTTTTCCTCTCCCACTCCCACCTTTATTAACCCTTCATAATTTAAAAATTATTTTTATTGTCATTATTTATACAGACGGCCGTCTCCCTTCACCCACTGTGTTAATCTGGGTACATTAGAGAAACAAATCCATAGAAACTCAAGGAAGAGTTTTAGATAAAGGGTAGGTGTACATCAAGAAAATTTTCCAACCCAGTGCTGCCCAAACCCACAAGTCCAACATTAGCCCATAAGTCTGACACCAATCCACAGAGTCCTCCCCATCTTACAAAACACACACACAATGACACTGACTGCAGGAGGAAAGCGGAATCAGGGAAGGGGTAAGCATTTCAGCGCTGGCAGGAGTTTCCATGGGGCTACTCCAGCACCCAGGCCTGCAACAGGGTAGGTCCATGTGGCTTCTCCTCAGGGATGTCTTGCAGGAAGTGAACCTGGCCAGCTGAAGTAGAAAGCAAGAGACCATCAGAAAGCAAGAGACCCACGAACTAGAAAGGTGAGAGTCAGCGAGTCATTTATCTCTCTGCCTTTCAATTAAACCCACACGTGTTTATCAGCCAGGTTGGCACAGTAAACTTTAACTATCTCACCCATATTTCTGTTGTTAGTCCCCTGGGGGGGTGGTGTTACACATCGATCATTGTGATGTGTTCCCCCTTTCTGTCCCCACCTTCCCTCTACCCTCATGGTATCATTATTGGTCGTGAGGGGTTTATCTGTCCTGGGTTCTGTGTATTGAGAGCTCTTATTGGTGCCAGTGCACATGCTTTGGTCAAGCCAGATTTGTAGGGTAGAACTGGGGTCTTGATAGTGGGGGTGGGGGAAAGCAGTAAAGAACTTGAGAATTGTTGCGTGTTTCCTCAGTGCTATACTGCACCTGACTGAGTCGTCCCTTCCTTGTGGTCCTTCTCTGAGAGGATGTCCAATTGTCTGCAAATGGGCTTTGGGTCTCCACTCCTACCTCTCTTATTCTCCTTTAAATGGTTGCTTGGGGTCTTCTGATGCCTGATACCTGATCCTGTCGACACATTGTGATCACATGGGTTGATGTGCTTCCACGTGGACTTTGTTGCTTCCTTACTAGGTGGCTGCTTGTTTAACTTAAGACCCCAGATGCTATATCTTGTGAAATCTGGGAACCATCAGCTCTCTTCACTACATTTGCTTATGTGCCCATCTTGTCTTCAGGGATCTTGTCGGGAAGGTGAGCATCACAGAATGTCAGGTTATCAGAACGTGTTCTACTCGAGTAGACTCCCAATGTCCTCCTGCTACCTTAATGCTTAGCCTATAAATATATAATAAGGGAACAACAAAAAAATCTCAATTTGTTAATGAGTTGGGCATAGAATACCTGGTGTGAATCGATCAAGTGCAATGTAGTTGAGAGGAAGTTCAGAGAGCCAAATGAAGGTTGACCATGATAGTGGGACAGGAGAAAAGTAAAAGGAAGTAGAGGAAAGATTTAGGAGGCAAAAGACACAGAGGTATAAACATGGCATTTACATATGTAAATATATTAGTATATAATGATAGGAATATAGATCTATGTATAATTCTCATTATTTTCAATTGACAAACTGTAAATTAAAATCATAATGAAGATTATTGTAAGGAGGGAATGTGGAGTAACCTGAACTCTCATTCACTACTCTTGGGAAGGGAAAATGGTAGAACCACCGTGAAAAATATGTTAACAGTTTCATAAATGTACCCTGGCCTTATGGTCCAGGCATTTGCTGCAAAGGATTTACCTCAGAGAAATGGACACATAGCTCTACACAAAGATTTGCATACAAATGACCATCGCTAATTTGTTAAGTAATCACTAAGCATTCATTGCTTTTCCTCCTGTGGACCTAACCCCACACAATAAGTTGACCATGCAGACTCAAGACAAATTCTTTTTATTTGTCATCTACTCCAATCAGTTGATGACTCACTTGTTCTTGCATTTCAAGCAAGGGGCGGGGTCACGGGTCACTCGGGTTCTGGCCTCATGGCGCCTGACCCATCTTCCAGAGGGAAGCTGCTTGACTCCTGCTGCCATTGGCAGAGGAGGGGGTGGGCGGGTAGCAAGACAGGGGAGCCCGGCTGCACACAGGTGGACCGCCGCTTTCGCTTTCCACCAGTGAGCACTTACTAGTAGGAAAGGTGCTCTCTGCTCAGGAGGAGATAGTTTGGGGGGACCTGAGATTGCTGAAGAAGGCCATTTATTTATAATACGGGGAGTGGAAAATTAGGCCATTGTATTTCTGCACAGGGGAAGAATTCATAAAAAGTCACACAGAATTATTCTTATATAACTGACAATGACATCGTTGTAAGGTGGAAACAGAGCTTTATTTGTCTTACTTAAAATGATATATAGAGCACTTGTCTGTTTATTCCACTGCAAACAGCTTCTGCAAAAACAGCCGTCAATCCCTGGGGGCTTCTCCTGATAGTTATAAGTTACTTGAGCAAAATCTCTCAAGCAAGTTGCTGCCTTGCAGATATCCATTATTCTCAATTCAAGGGCCTTTTTCTTGTTGTTTGTTTGTTTGTGTGGAGTTTGTATTCCCGCCCTCCCCTCCAAATTATATTATATGCAATATTACTTTTAAAAATATAAAATGTTCCAGAACACAGCTACTTTTCAAATAGGTAAGTATATATACCTAAATCAAAGCACGCAGAGCCAAAGGGGAAAACACTCGATAAATAGACTTCATAATCAAATCTGGCTCAGGTTAAAGCGAAGTTAGCTTGATGGATTCCGGCTGGGACCCCAGTGAAGAACAGACTGTGTAATTAAGCTACCTCAGCTCAGACGCCCTGGAAGCTTATGGGCAGCTCAAAGGTTCCAGAGTGACAGCCAGGAGGCAATCTTCAGAAATGAGCAGACCGCTCGCCCACCCACATGCTCGCCCCTCAGCCATGGGCCATGGCAGGAGACTCCTCTGTTCTTTACCACACACCCAAATGTCCATGCCGTCGACTGGCCAGGCCCAGCTCTGGGATTGGGAAATTAACAAGCAAAAAACAACTGCCGAAGCCACAGGCCCTTTTCTCTGTTAGGAAATCTGGAACCTGTCATTTCTGGTCCTCCCCACCCTCCCAACACACACACATGACATGTATCCACACGTACATATATTCTGTATAATATGTACGATAGCAGAAACAAGACACATGGCTTTGCAGGAAAAAGAAAACAAACCAACCCAACAACCCTGGGTTGAAATTTTTGCTCAGTCACTTTTTTAGCCTATAAACTATAATTTAAGTATTAAATAAATATATATTTTTAAAACTCATGATGTGCCAGACACATTGGACACTGGGGACCCAAAGATGAATGTGTCTAGTCATGGCCACCAGGTGCTCACTCCAGAGGGGGATGGAAAAACACTTACACAAGTTTTGTTATTCTGTGTGCAATGCTCAGCTAGAAATAGCGTTGGCGTTCTGTGATCACAGAAGGGCAAGGGGGCTCATAGTTGACCTCCCATAGAAGAAACCTGATCTAGATTGTATGGAACAAGGAGACAACTTGACATTCCTGAGCCTGATTCTTCTCTTTCGGTTCAATGGGGTTGCGGGGATGGGCATCTCTGGGACACATATGAGAAATGAAGTCAAAAACAGGGACTCCTGCCCTCACTGTCCTCTTCTCTTCTCTCCTTTTAAATCGTCTGGATGAATGGACACAATCTTTTGCCAAAGCCGTAGCATCACAGGTGATTGCTTTTCATAGGATGGGAAGGAGAGAGTATTAAGATAAACATTTCTTATTTCTTTTTTATTGCACTATATTAATCCATAACAAAGAAGGAGAAGAACAAATGTTTTGCTACTGTAGTCCAACCTCCGTGGACCTGCCCCCCTTCATTTCTTCCCTCATCATCCTTGTAGAAGAAGGAAGTACATTTTCTCAATCTCAAGAGGGAATTCTGTATTTCAGGCAGGTCAGCGTCTACATGTCACCGTCCAGCCAACACCTGATGTGGCTGACAAAGAGGTGAGCTGGACTCAGTGCCCAGTTTGAAGGGACCTGTTTGACTGGCAGGCCCCAGCTGTGGGCTCCTTCAGAGCCTGTCTGGAGGTTGGAGAGGGAGTCACATTTTTCTCAGGGCAGTCTCTAGGCAGGGGCATTCTGGAGCTGGTTCATACCACCTGGCCAGACAGCTCATCCTATGCACACCTCATTCCAACTGCACATTCACTGATGGCAGGTTTTAGCTTGAAATCAATCACAATGTACGCATTGACATCAAAGCAGGAGCAAAAACTACAAATAAGGACTTGGCTTCCAGTGGATCTCCGCTGAGATCCATTAAGAAATACTGTTACCCCAGGCCAAAGACGGCACGATGCAGTGCCTCTTGTCATTGCGGCTGAACTTGAGACGCTGCTGACAAGTAACCTTGGCTTTCCACACTCTTTGCTGAGCGTGCCAACGCTATGCTGTCTGGACCTTGGGCTGATGCATTCTCCATTCAACACTACTTCCTCCCATTTCCTTTCACAGGTGTTATTTCCTAGTAAACTTTGGCACCCTTGATTCCATTTCACCACCTGCTTCCTGAAGAACCCATTCAATCTGGGACAACTGAAACCAAGAGCCATCTGCTAGGAAAGGGTTTGGAGATGGAGTGCTCACCTCTTGGTACATCCTGAAAGTGATGCTCTTGTACACCAAGGTCAGTGCGATGGCCAAGGGCACTGGCCCAGAGAGAGTTATGCAGATGGGTAATAGAACAAAGCTTTCCCCAGGGTAGAAATAGATAAGCGGTCAACAAAGCAACAGATAATTGCAGTTGATCCTCATTATTGGAGGATTCTGAATTTGTGGAATCACTTACTAACAATTCATTGTAGCACTCCACCCTTCAAAATTATGACATGCGGTATTTCCAGTTATTGGGAGATATGTGCATGCATAGATGATGGACACATTTGACTTACTTGATGTGCACATTCTCAGCTAAGGTTAAACAAAGACGTTTGGGCTAATCCAATGTTCACGATGAGCATATAGAACATAGTAAAATAGAATCAAATAAATGGCTGTCCAGTCAATTTTGTTTTATGGTGACCCCATGCTTACAGAATACCACTGAGCCCCATAGGTTTTTGCTGGCTCTAACCTTGTCAGCCTTAGTTCCATGTCACCATTGGGTGCTTATAAATTGTCAGCTTTTAGGTTAATAATTGACTGTAAATTATTTGCGCTACCCAAGGACCTTTGTAGGGCATAACAACCACAGATAAGGAGAAGGAGCCAGAAGGTGGGTGACAAACAGCAGTTGGTCAAACAGTTCGGGGTACCTTACCTAGTCTTTGGGTTAGAGTCAGCATTCAGACCTGCGGTCTTCTGTCTGAAGATGTGGCTGGATCTCCAGGAGGTAGAGTTCTGTAACATCACAGCATGTCCACACTCTAGAGATTTCCCAAGTCCTCCCCTAAAGGAATGCACAACCACACTCACATGCTTGACATGGGACAATATTTATATCACATGCTAATGCTCATGGAAAAGTCACACCACACCCACATAGAATGATTAGAATAGTTGAGGTAAGTTTGTGTGTTAGTTTGGGTAGACTAGAGGATCAAATCCATAGACATTCAATATATGTAAGAGAGCTTTATATAGAAGAGCAATTTTACATAAAGAAAACATCACAGCCTAGGCCAGATCAAGTCCATCAATACAATATTATTAGCCCATCTGTCCGATACCAACCTATAAAACCCTCTTCAGACTCGCAAAACATATGCAGTGATGCCAGGTGCAGGAAGACCACAGGTCAGTGGGTGGAAAGTCTTGTGGATACAGTGGCATTGTAAGCAGCTCAGCACGGTGAGGTTCTCCACGTGCCTCCTACACCTCAGGGCACAAGCGTAGCTCCATATGTCTTGTCAGCTACAATGTCTCCCAGGGAGTGAGCGAGTGTCCCTCCTCCAGTGAAATATCCATCCATCTCTGTGGAGCCTCCCAATGAGGTCACCAATCTGTGACCTGGTTGACAGTCTTAACTCCACCCCTTCATCTCAAATTGACAACAGATTATGTGATTACCACGTCTCGGGAGCTTCACTTTAAATGGGAGGACCCTGTTCATGTGCCTGCCTCCCCCCATGTGTCAGCTTGACTGAATTGTGATTCTGTTTGCCAGTGATGAAATGAGGTCACATAGCAGGTACCTCATCATGTAATTTACACCTCAAAATGTAATTTTAATCTGATCAGCCAATGGATTGTAAGAAGCATGGGGTAGGACATGACTCTTTGCCAAGGTATGGGGTATTTCTCTGAGACCTGGCCTGCCTCACCTTTTATCTCCCAGGAATGAAAAGAAGAGAGAAGCAAGCAATGAGCATTGAGAATGAAGAGTGGGGAGCAGAGTGTATCCCTTGAACCCAGGGTCCCTGAGCTGTAAATGTTCCAGTTCCAGGGGAAGGCTGATGCCAGGACATCCAGGGTCCCTGAGGCTTGTCAAAGACCACCGATGAGGGACGGAGTCGAAGAGGTCCCCTCAGAGCCACAGGAAGAGAACTCCTTCCAGGACCATGCTCTCAAGGGGCACGCCCGGCCCCATAAGCTGCAAGAGAGCAAGTTGGTGCATTAGAGCCATCCACTTGAGGAGGTTTTATTCTAATCGCCCTAGCTAACTAGAATGGCTCCCTGGCCCAAGCCCGCCTCCCTGCTCTTCCTTTCACACATGCTATTTCCCAGAAAACCTTTCATAAGCCTTAGCAGCAGCTGCTTCTCAGAGGAACCAAACTGGGACCGGGAGAGAGGGCAAAACCAATGCAGCAGGCACCAGGGAGCGTCTATCTGGGCACGCTTGTGCAAGCAAGGCAGGGCTTTCCGCTGGAGTCTGGCTCCCACAGAAGAACACGGAAGGAGCCCTTGTACCCAAAATGTGGCCTCAGATGCAGCAACTGATAACCGCGCCCCAGGCTGCAGCTCAGATGCCAACAAGCCGGGAATCATTTTCTTGGTCCCTTCTTGCTCACCTTTCTGCTCTCCTGTCCTCCTATTTTGAACTCCCTAGTTTCCACTTGCCTTAAAATCAAGATGGCCCTCTCCACTGTGCGATGGACGTCCCGCTTGGCAGACCCCCCGCCCGGCTCAGCGCAGCATGCCTCACGCCATCTCACTGCGGGCTGGTTTCGATCTTTCCCGTGATTCCCTGGGTCAGTCCAATTCTACTCGAAGAATTGAGTGTCTGGCTCCTACTTTGCACCTCGGGGCTTTTGCTATCCAGGCACCGTGACAACCTAAACTCCCAATCAGGCCTCTCATAATCCAATGCAGCCTGTAGTTCTACAACCATGGATTTGACATTGACTGCCAGGCCTAGGGCCGGAGGACAGTTCCATGACCGTTGTTCTCCACCCATCACCCATGTAGGACTCGACCTCCATGTGCACTTACAGTTCAGGGACATTGCAGGACACTACAGGGCATTTCTGAGCAGCAAGAGTACTTTATGTTGACATAAATCGCAGTTTCAAAAGCCAACCATTAACTGAACCCTTCCTCTAAGCTAAATCTGAGTCCCATTCAAACAAGTCAAACTCAGCTGCGCTGCATAGGTAGGGTTGGGGTTGTTTGTTTGTTTGATTGAGGACACTCTGAATTCCTTCATCAACATTTTCTGAAAGAATTCTACTATTTCCAGTTTTAATATTCAACATGACAATCAAACTAGAACTTCTTTATAAAAAAAAACAACAAAACACCTTGTTTTACTGACCTTAACATTATCACGGGTGTTGACAGGTTTGTAAGCAGAAACCATCTTGTTGTTTCACTGACTTCTTAGGGATAGGGGGTGGCAAGAGAGGTGACTACTGAGAGCCATCTCCATACACAAGGAGAACTTAAACCATACAGCTCACACTCTCTCTGACCTAGCCTTTATGATGCCATAGTCTGACTTTCTTTTTGGTGGGGGGGGGCATCATGCCCCCTGGTGGGAGTAGGAGGCCCAGCCTGCCTCCTGAAGAGCTGCTGCTGGATTTGAACTGCCAAACCTGTGGGCCCCAGTTCCGCACTTAATCAATATGCCACTGGGGCTCAGTCCATGGTCTGACTTTCTTATCCCAGGAAACTCTTTCTCAGGAGAATAAAGTTGAAAATAATTTTATTGTTTGCTCCAAGAACTTCCCCAAAACCCAAATTTTACAACGATAGATGAATACCCCATTCAACTATTTATTATTAGAGTAAGTACCCCTTTCTCAGGGATCATCCATGTTATTCCAAGGAATCCTTGCCTGGCTATGTCCTCCAGCCCTGCTTAACCCCCATTGTTTCAGCCTTCCACCTTCCACCTCCATTCCCTCAGTGTCCACGCGAGACCAAAAGAAAGAAGCCGTTGTGGCCCACGGGTTTAGGTGTTCCATAGTGC
>PVJH01002398.1:63124-162582 GCA_004026705.1 Nesogale talazaci | reverse complement strand
ATGAAAAATGATGTATGAGCCCCCAATAAAATGATTGAAAAAAAAAAAGAAAAGGGTTCTGGGAGGGCATCCACACCGATTGCTGCCAGAACTCAAGCTGGATTGACCAGGGGGCTTGGAACGAGAGAGGTTGTGACTGACGTCAGACAGATTGGGCTGAAAGCAGAGAACACCAGAGATGTTGACTTGCTTTATTTCTTAACTATACAAAAGCATTCAACCGTGTGTGTCAGAACAAACTGCGGCACACATTGCACAGAGCGGCGATTCTAGGAGACTTCCCAGCGGGCACTCAGTGGATAGAACCAGGGGCTCCTGAGTGGTTTAAATCAGGAAAGGTGAGTGCCAGAGCTGCAACCTTTCACCATGCGTACCCAGTCTGTCTGCTGAGCGGCTGACTCACGGAGCTGGCCCAAAGACCTTGGTAATAGGTTTAGAGAAAGGCATATTGACAACCTGCAAGATGCAGATGAGACAACTGCCTGCTGAGTGCAAAGAGGATTGGGAGAACTTATTTAAAAAATCATTTTATTGGGGGCTCGTACAACTCTTGCCATCCATCCATCCATTGTGTCAAACACATTTGCACATTTGTTGCCATCATCATTCACAAAACATTTGCTTTCTACTTGAGTCCTTGGTATCCAATCCTCATTTCCTCCTTTCCTTGTCTGCTTCCCCTTGCTCATGAATCTTTGATAGTTTATAGATTATTTAGTTTTTTTTAGGCATCACTGCCCTCTGGTGGTGGGAGTAGGAGGCCCAGCCTTTGCTCCTGTGAGCTGGAATTGAACCTTCATCCCAGTGGGCCGCAGTCCCACACACAACCACTACGCCACCGGGGCTCAGCCCGATAGTTTATAGATTATTATTTTGTCAAATCTTACACTGTCTAACGTATCCCTTCACTCACTTTTCTGTTTTCCATCCCTCAAGAAGGGGGTTATATGTAGCTCCCTGTAATCGGATCTCCCTTTACACCCCACCTTGCCACCACCCTCCCAGTATCTCCACTCTCATCGTTGGTCCTGAAGGGATCATCTGTCCTGGATTCCCTGTGTTTCCAGTTCCTATCTGTACCAGTGTACATCCTTTGGTAAAGTAGAATTGAGATCATGATGGTGGGGAGGGAGGAAGCATTGAAGAACTAGAGGAAAGTCGTATGTTTCATCCTTGCTACACTGCACCCGGACATGCATATGACATCACTGAAAAGACCTCAGCGTGGCACCTTTGCCCTCTAACATGTGAAAGGGGCCTTGTGGAGCAGCTGTGTGCAATGTCACACCTCATTTGATTGATGGGCTGCTGCTTCCATGAGCATGGATTGAGGATCAGATTAATTGAAACCTTGACAACGTCAATCCTTTCTGCATGTCATGATGTTGTGTATTGGTCCCGTTGTATTTGTCCCGTTGTGAGGTTCTTTCGTTTATGTCAGAGAGATCAGGTGTGTTCAGGGTGGCATGGCCATAGACTTGCTTATGTCAAGATGTCATTCATCCTGAAAGCTGTGGTGCTGCATCTTCATCAGTAAGTTCTTCCAAAAACAAGTGGCCATCTAGCTCAGAAGCAATAAAGCCCCTGTGGAAGAAGCACACCAGTGTTCACACCTGTGTGAACATGAGGTGTCGATGGGATCAAGTATCAGGCATCTAAGACCCAGAATAAAACCATACCCAATGTGAATGGGGGGCCATGGAGTGGAGGCCCAATGCCCATCAGGATACAATTACACATCCCCTTACAGAGGGGTCACAGGGAAGAGACGAGCCACTCAGGATGCAGGATAGCACTGATAACATGTAACTTTCCTCTGTCTTTTTTTGGTGTTTCCTTCACAACCACTATCATGACCTCAATTCTACCTTACAAATCAGATTAGACCAGAGCATGCACACTGCTACAGATAACAGCCCACACACAGGGAATCCAGAATAGATAAACCCCTAAGGAACAATAATGAGAGTGGAGATACCAGGAGGATTAGGGGGGAGTAGGGGGATAAAAGGGGAGTCAATCTATAACTCCCTTCCAAGGGGACGAATAACGGAAAAGTGGGTGAGGGGAATGGAGGACGATGTCGGATATGGGAATAATAATAATCTATAACTTATAAAGGGTTTGTGAGGGAGGGTGGGCAGGGGAGGGAGATGGAAGAAATGGGGAACTGATATCAGAGACTCAAGTGGGAAGAGAATGCTTTGAAAATGATGGCGGCGTATGTGCAAATGTGCTTGACACACTGGAGGACTGTATGGATTGTGATCAGAGATGTATGAGCCACCAATAAAATTATTTTTTTAAAATCGTACATCAAAGCAGTGAACAGCTAATGGCACAATTCCAGGCATCGACACTGAGCAGTTAAGCAGGTCCTTTGGGGCAGCAGGATCTACCTGGTGTTAAGTCACCTGGCACTGTGGCCAGTCCTGTCTTAGGGAAAGGAGACACCGGGCCTCCACAGGCTTGTGCCAGCACCACAGCAGAGAGCACAGTCTGGGAGGAAGGGAGGGAGGGGGACACCTGAATCCTGAGAGGACCGCTCTGGCTGCCAGTCGCTGTTTCGGGTATGGCGTGGTGGAACTCAAAGGATCTCTCCACATTGAGGACAGCGTGCCGGCCACCTTGTCAGTGACTTGCAGAACCTGCATGAGCAAGGGCACACCTCGCTGTCCCAGGGCTTGCTTTGAGGGATCCTCCCCACTCATTGGCTGCTGTATTTTGTTGGCAGCGTCAGCCCCCGATGCCCGGTCTGGCGTTCCTTTCTCCTCCATATTGCTGTTAGACGTCCAAGCAGTTCTGACGCACCGGGACCCCGGGTACAAGAACCAGGTGCTGCGTCCTCCTCACAACTGTTAGGTCTGAGCCTATGGCGGCAGCGACTGTGTCAATCCACCTTACTAAGGGGCCTTCCTTGTTCTTTTTTCCCACTGACTCTCTACTTCCCTAAGCATGGTGTTCTTTTCTCGCGGCTGGTCTCTCCTGATCAGCCGTCTGAAGCCTCACCTTCCTCCTTCCTAAGGTGCAGCTGGTGGTGCCGTCTCCCACACTGTGTGGCTGCTCTTCCTTTGGTCGGTTCATGGTATTTTCATTCTTCACTAACAACAGCTCGGACCATCTGACGCGTGAACGCAGACCAGAGGCGACCTCATTGCTCCTGCACATGCGGACCCTAGGTACGGCAGAGTGGGAAGTGTTCTGGGTGGACTCGAAACTCCAGTCTTTCAGCCAAGGGCTGAAAAGGGGATCATTTGTACCCCCAGGAGACTCTCTTTAATATGTCACTCAATCCCCGGCGTAGCCCCTGGAAGGCTAAATCTCCCCCGCGAACCGCTCGGCTAAGTGGAGGTTTGGGGAAGTCACTGGGTCAAGGTCACGGGGATATTCATTAACGGGACCTGGCTCCAACTCACACTTGGTAGTGTCCCGTTCTCTGGGGCCCTCCTCCACCCAGCACCCCGTCTCTGCCCACCCAGGAGGGAGTCAGGCCTCTTGCCAGGGGTGCCTGGGCGGCGGTGGGGGGCAGCACAGGGCTGACTGGTCCGGCTCCCTGTCTGTGGCTTGACCAGGAAAGAGACAAAGGTCCCCTTTTAGAGCTTCTGTCTGTTTCCACGTCTCCATGGCCGACCCACCAGGAGGAGAAGTATTTGAGGTATTTCCCTGGGAAATGGCGGCCAAGAAAAGCGCCGTTGGGTGGTATCCTAGTTAATGGCAGGAAGGCGGGCAGGCCTCCAGGATATGATTACCTTTCTCAGCTGGAAAAGCATTTCTTTGAACGAAACGTTCTGGTCAGCCCAGGCCCCTCAGTCCTCGCAGACCTGCTTGCTCCTAAGGACCAAGAGTGGTCCGGTCGGTGCTTTGGGGGCTGGGAGGGGGGGAGATGGGTGGCAGCTCAGGGCAGGAGGAAACCGTTCCGATGCCAGCTCGGGCTAACTGATGGCTGGAAAACCCTGGACGATATTCCCCAGCCGGTACTCAGTCCTGACGGGGACCACCCCCCTGGGGCCTGCCTCCCCTGCACAGAAACAGCATCGGAGACCCTGAAGGAAACGTCTCATGTCCCGTGTGAGCGGACAGGGCAGGAAATGAAGTGATCACTCTTCTAAAGCACTTCAATTTTTTTTTTTTTTAATAATGGAAAGAAAAAACAAAGCATCTAGCAATGACTCCCGAATCCAAGTGTGTGATGAGTTGTGGAAATAAGACCCAGTAAACTGCTCTCATAAAGATGAGCATAAAGATGCCAGCCACAGAACCCCCGGGCACAGTCCCACTCTGGGACCCCCGGGGCCACCCCGTGTCAGGACGCACTTGGTGGCAGTGGGTGTGGAGTGCTCCCTTGGGCTTTTCTAAGCATTCCCGCTGTGGGACTAAGCATTCCCACACAGCAGTGGCATAGCAGTTTATGCACGGGCTGCATGGT
The DNA here is from genome assembly GCA_004026705.1 of Nesogale talazaci. Lineage (NCBI taxonomy): Eukaryota > Metazoa > Chordata > Mammalia > Afrosoricida > Tenrecidae > Nesogale > Nesogale talazaci. Next base: position 158,156 of record PVJH01002398.1, on the reverse strand, counting down.
TAGCATTCAGAGTCCCCAGCCGCCCTGTGGGAGAAAGCTCTGACCCAGGGCTTTCCAAAGTGTGCTTGTCTGCTCTCTGCGGCCCCTGGAGGGCAAGGTGGCCTGGCCATCAATCTCTCCACCCGAGACATGGGGACACGCAAGCTAGATGGCTCTATCCTGGGCCCCCTGCTGGCTAGAGGCACAGCTGCCCCACAGCCCGCGGTGACCATGTGCCCTCCAGGCACCCACTTGGTCTTCTCTGACCCTGTGTGGGCAGTAGGTTAAACAGCACTGCGAGGTCCATGTGGTGGGTGAAAGATAGGGAATCCTCCCTGCTGATTGCCCCCTCCCTCCATTTCTAGGCAGTTCACTCTGTCCTATACAATTGCTATGAATTCAAATCAATTGGATGGCCGTGGTTTATTTTTTTTAGCTTTGACTTCTGCTTGGGAGTGTTGGCAAGGGCATCCCGAGGCTCTCTCTAGGCCCGTGTTTAATCAGAACAAGACAGAGCATTGCTGCCTCACATGAGCTAGGGTCCTTCCACCAGAAGCCTATGGGAGAGATGAGGGTGACTAGGGGGAGGGGGGAACAATGGGCAGGACTTATTGCTATCTATTATTATTTTAGAACATTTTCTTCACTTTTGGACTCATTGTTATTAGCCCTTTCAGCTATTAGCTCATTCCCGCCAAACACCCCTCCCCCCAAAATTTGCTTGCCATGGGACCATTAATTCAGCTTCTGTCTCTATAGATTTATCTGTGCTAGATTTCATATGTAGCAAATCATTAAATAAACAAAAAGTTAACAATGCCAGAATTAAAAAAACAAAACAAAACACCACAACCATAAAGGAAGCAGATAATAAGAACTGGGACGAACTTAAATGGATCGTAAGGGAGATCCATTGATACATTGTAACCTAACTGCATCCGCACCTGTCCACTTTGCAGTGCACTCTGCCCTTAGCCAGGCTGCTCACCTCCCTGGTCTGTGGTCACAGGGGAGCCCACCAGGGCTTAATCCACGTGCATTTCTCCTTTGACTGTGCAAAACTGCAGCAGCTTTAAAATGGGTCAAATGATAAGACATGACATTTTGACCTAACTTCGCCTGGACAGAACTTCTTGAGGGAACAGAGATGAGCACCAGACTGCCCACTGCCCACTGCTCTCACCCAGCCCCTCCCACCAGCAGCTCGGGCTGAAACCTATGTGCAGTTTCTCAAAGGCACAGAGAGTCTGCTGTCAGCGATGATGACCATGATGTCACACTGCTTGCTATAGCGGGTGATTCGCAACCCTGGCATGGCCCCATGTGACACGGCAGCTGCCCCACAGGGTCTCCTAGGCTGTCACCCTGACAGAATCAGACGTCAGCCCTGCAGCTTCGCAACCAGATGCTTAACGTCGACGCCACCAGGGACCCCTTTTCACTTCTGCTCAGTCTGCTGCCTTGGAGCTGGTTCTGGTTCTTGGCCCCTCACGGGGACAGAGTCCAGCGGCTCCCCACGGTTTCCCAGGCTCGGTGTCTTTGGAGGTAAAACTGCTGCGTCTTTCTCCCTTGGGGCAGCTGGCGGGTTCAAACTGTGGTCCCTGCGGCCAGTGACTCGCTCTGAAACCCGCCAGGACTCCCGTAAGGCTCAGCAAGTTGCTATATACCGTATTCAAACAGTTCAGAAGTCTAGACCATAAAAGGTCACAGTGTCACTCTCCCATTTTCACCGATTCCACTTCCACTCATCCCACCCCCAGTCCACCCCCACCCCCGACGCCTTCTGAGACGAATGCTCTTGATGGACACATTGGAGCGTTCCCTCTGGTATCTAAGGGCTAGAAGTGGGTTCTCTTGATGAGCTGAAGGCTGGTGACTTGAACCCACTCAGAGTCCTGTGGAAATAAGACCCAGCAAACTGCTCTCATAAAGATGTCAGCCAAAGAAACTTCTGGGGCCACCCCACGTCAGGACGGACGTGGTGGCAGTGGGTGTGGAGTACTCCCTTGGGCTTTTTCTAAGCATTCCAGCTGCGGGACCCTCTTCCCACACCCTCCTCTTGCCCGGCTCCTCCCGCAGGCAGCCCTTCACAAAGGGTATCTCCTCCCTGTACCCTTCACACCCAGGGATCCTCACTGGCTTCTGGCGTTTGCTTCACCACACCCGAAAGACTTCCTTAAAACCCTGGAAGTCAATTCCGGAGACTGTCTCCCAAGTCACCCTGCTCCAGGCTTTGACACACTCGGGCGCAGGCCTCTGTAGTTTGCTGTGGGGTGGGTTCAACAGACCAAACTCGCGGCCATCAAGCCAGTGCCGACACAAAGCCACCCTCGGGGGGGGGGGGGGCAAGAACCGCCCTTGTGGGATGCCAAGGCTGACTCAGCACGGGAGTAGAAAGACCCATTTTTCTCCCACGGAGCAGCTGGGGGATTTGATGCCTGCTATGCCACCACCGTGTGGGCATGCCTTCTTTATTTCATCAGGATCCGGCTGGCAAACACCTGAGGATGCGTTCATATCATGCCATTCTTAGACCGTACATGGAGAAGACCTGGCAACAGTGCATTCAGGATGAGGCCCAGCCTGAGAGCGAGCGGGGCGGTTGTGAGCAAGGCACCTCGCTCCCCTCCGCCTCTGCTTTCCCATCTACTGCAGGGACCAGCCCTGGTCGAGGGCCAGTCATGAGTCCCAGGGCCGTGTGGTTTCTCTGAGGCTTCCCTGTGGGGGAGTGGCTCTGTGGGCCAGTTTGTCCGGCTGTGGTTACTGAGGAGACAGCAGATTGTCCCCGTACTCACCTACACCTTCCACCAACGCTCACGAGCTGTCCCAACTGTCATGGCTGCAAGAAAAGTCCCGGAGAGATCGGTGATCAGGACTAAGGCAACACCACGGGTGTATGCTGAGAACGCTGTGGCTCTCAGAGTCAAGATGTGTTTACAAGGGACATGCCAGGGCTTGGGGGCATTTGGGCATTTTCTGAGTGGAGAAGATGTTCTTTGGCTGCAAAGTCAAGAGTTTGTGTTACCTGCTGCTCAGAGAGAATCCACGTCTATCCAGACAGGGCGTGGACGCCCGTTTTCTATAGCTCGGTGAGATCTCCAGGCCGCCTGACCTGCCCAGCTCCCCACCTGCTAACCTGGGGCCACCTTGTCTCCCGGTTAATGGCCCCAGGGGCCAACATCTGCTAGTGTCCTGGGCACAGGCCTTCTGCTCCTTGGAGAGTCCCTGGCAGCATAGTGGGTTATGTCCAGGCTGGGCGGTTCGAACCCTCCAGGCGCGCTGCCTGGGAAAGATGAGGCTCTGTGCTCCGGATGAAATTACAGCCTGGGAAATGTTCTGCCTGGTCCTTTCTTGCGGGAGCCGATGGCGACCGGCAGTGGACCGGCCAGTAGGTGTCGCTGCTGCCCCAGGGAGCGGCCAGCGGCGGCTCCGGCCCCTGCCCGGCGGCGGCGGGCGCACGGGAGCCAGAGGAGACGGTCTGTCCCTGCGCGCGCGCTGGGGCTTGCGTTTCCAAAATGAGGAGCTCGCACGAGGCCGCCCACCGCTCTGGCGGGCCAGGTCCGAAGGGGCCGTCTTCGGCAGGCTGCCGGGCTGCGCCCTCCCTCTGGCCTTGGCCCGGGACGTGCGCGCACCGAGCGCACCGCGCTTCTGCGCTAGGAGCTGCGGGTGCACGTGGGTGGGCGCGGGGCACAGCTTTATGGGCTTTATAACCCAGCAGGGGCGTGGGCCAACTTTGAAGTCACTTCTCCAGTGTGGCACCGAGGGGCCCCTCATCTCTGAGTCCGGCCCTTACAGACAAAACCGTGCGTGGTCTATTTTGTTTTTTGTCACTGTTGCAAACGTACACATCGTGAAGATGCGCGTACAGGCCAGCCCAACGATTTCTGCACGTACAAGTCGACGGCATTCTGGTCGGATGGCCTTTTTCAGCTGCCTCTAATGGTTTGTTCCGCCAGCATTAACAGGAACTTGCTGCCGGCTCAATTTCTTCTCTACCTTTTTTGGGACGCTGCTATTCATGTGACTCCACACGGATCATTCGCTCAAAGATCACAATACGCAAGGCAGCCGCTATTGACTAATGAAACTGCACCGTTACTTGATTTGACTCATCCCCAGGCTTGTGCCTGCCTTAGACCCTCCCTCATGGCTCCTGGGCGCAGCAGGCAAGACAGCACAGGAGACGCTGTGCACCGGGGACGCTGCTGCTCAGGGTCTCTTGAAGGCGGGAGGGGCGGGGAAGCAAGGGGCCAAGGTGAACACTAGGAGGCACGTGACCCGTGGCATTTGCAATGGTCTCACATGCATGTGAAAGTCGAACATTGAATAAGAAGAACGGATATGCCTGAACACGGTGCTGGTGAAGGAGATTGAAAGCACCACGGAACCAAAGACTAACAGATCTGTCCGGGAAGAAGTCCAGCCAGGCTTGTCTCATGCGCTTTGGACATACGGTCAGGAGAGGCCTGTCCCTGAAGCAGGATGTCACGCTTGGTCAAGTGCAGGACTGGAATTCTCTTTGAAAGGCTATCTCGACTCGATCACTTGGGGATACACAAATGGTCTTATTCTCAGCTTTCCACGCCGCCCCCTGTTGCGGGATGGGAGCAGAGGGAGCAGTTTCCTGTACGTGGTTATGGGATGATCAACCTGCTTGGTTTGCCCGGGACTGACAGGCTTCTGTGATGCGGAGTTTGGTTGTTAAAATTGGGAGAAGCCTGGACCAACCTCGATTAAGGGGTCTGCTAATCAGATACCAATCACATTCCAGGCATGTTCTCACGTCAACACTATCAGTGATCATAGTGTCATCCCCATTGTAGAGAAGAAGAAAGGGAGGCAAGAGCTGGTCTTGGATCCAGGTCACCTGACTCTGTGTTCTTTCCAGCCACTCTTTCTGGTGGCTGAATGGCCTCTGAAGTTGAACTAGGAAACTGCATTCCCAGATTTATCTAGGAGTTGGCACGGACAACGGTGCCATGTGCTGGGGTGGTCGCCCGAGACTTTCCTTGAGGGGATTGGAGGTCTGAGGGAAGCAGCGTCAGGAGATAGGGCCATGCATGAGCCAAGTGCCCAGAGCATGGGCACAGAGAAGTGCATGCTGGGACAACTGGAGCAGTTCCTCTGGTCAGACTGGCGGGGGTTGGGAGTGGGTGGGTGGAAAACACCCTTTGTGGGGGTGTCAGACCACACTCCCAAGACACTTCAATGACTGTGTCTGTCTCCTCCAGAGCCAGACACTGAAGGAAAGTGCCTTTTACATCTGATGCCCGAGGAGCTGAGGACTGGGGGGTGGGGGGTGGGGGGTGTGTTGTTTGGGAACTGATGGCATGTCCCTGTGGAAGTCGGCTGTGGGCAGGCACGGTGTTGACTCGTCGCAACTCACCAGGGAATTGTGTCCAACACTGGTCGAGAAGTGGGAAAAGCCCCCAGGTCGAGCAGGGAGACCAAAATGAGGTATGCACGCCGTCTAGCCTCCCGTCTCCTCCAGCTCCCGTCCTTCAGCATCCAGGTGGGGCGCTGTGCTCATCAGGCGGTTGCTCCAGAGATGGGCTCCTGCAGGTACTTCCTGCCTCTGAGAGGTGCCCACTGGGCAGCAGACTGACTCCTCGGGAAGTCACGTAGTGAGCGGCCCACTTGTTTAGATGCCAACTGGCCACTCTTGGCATCTGCAGGTGTCTGCTAGTTGGGTGACTACTGCCATCACAAGTAGGTGTTAGGGAGAGGTGCCTCTCTCTGCACAGGGCCCTGCATTGTCACCCCACCTTGTGCAATGGCACCCCACAGATGACTGAGGAAGTACAGGTAAGCCCATGCTCTGTACAGGTCACTGCTCTGGCATGTGCTGGCAGGCGGGGTGTGTGCACAGCCCCGTCCACCCAGTGGCCAGTACACAAACTGCCCACATGCCACGGCTAGTTATCAACAGTTCCTCCTGGGGACTGGCAGCATCTGAGGTGCCACCTCTTGCTCAGAGTCACACCTGGGCCCAGGCGTGATGCTACACGGCCAAAGAATGCATTCCCCCTGTGCCGCGTCCCCCCCTTCTCCTTAAGGTCAGGCTTTTCCTTTTGGAAGATACAGGAGAGACACTAGAAAGATTCCCTCACCCGAGGCTGACCAGGAAGGGCAGTAAACACGAGGCCTGGAAGCCACTCTGGGCTGTTTGAACAAGAGCTGAAACTGAACCGAACCTTGCCCCCCACCCCCCATGAGCAAACACGGCCCCGATTCACTGACCCCAAACCTGAAGCCAAATTACTTTCGACTGAACTCTGAATTGAGCTAATGTTTTTTTTTCTTGAATACCTACCCAACCAGCTTGAACGAGACACAAACATATGTGTTTTCTGAAACGATTGAACCTGAACTTCAAAATAATCTCCTCTCCGAAGCCAAAGTGAGACTTTACTGACTGGAAAGTGTCGTGCTCACAGCAGACGGATGAAGTCTCCTTTGTGACTTGAGGGTCTCCCAGTTGCCCAGAACTTGACCCTGGCAGTTCTGGGCTGTAATTTACACTCCACAGACTGCACATGTCTGAAGGGTGCCACCCTGATAATTCGAACCCGTTGCATAGCCCAGGCTCACCACACTCCCTGCCATCGAGTCAGCGACCCCATAGGACAGGCAGAACTGCCCCAGGGAGTTTTGGAGCCTGTCACTCTTCATGGGAGTAAAAAGCCCTGCCTTTCCCCCAGGAGCGCCAGGTGGTTCTGAACGACCGACTTCCCAGTTAGCAGACGAATAGGGAACCACAATGCCACCAGGGCTCCTTTGGACCGGCGCATATAACTCAGTAACTTGTGCTCCCCATCAAGAAATAGAGTATTTATACCCCCCTGGAAAGTTCCCTCCCTGGCCCGTCAGACGACCACGCGTCTGACCTCTGTCCCTTGTGTATTCTCTTTTGAAGCTTATGGTCTCTGTTGCTTCCCATTGCCTCTGTCTTGGCAAATCGGAGGTTGCTCTTTAGGCCGAGATAGCGAAGGTTCAGAGAACTGCAAGTGGTAGGTGTGCTGGGGTCACACACACTCAAGCACTTGGCTACTTTCAAAGGTTCTGCCTCCCATCCGGAGGAGCCTTGGAAGAAAGACCTGGAGATCGACGTCTGAATCAGCTCTATTTGGCACACGGATAGCACCTGGCTTGGAGTCTTGACCTTCCAGGACTAAGCAGGGGCAGGGCTAGCACCATCCAGATATCTGATCCCTTTCCATCCTGACCCAGCTGCTGAATTGGATTCATTTCTGCAGAGAGGTCCTTCGACCAGAGAAACCCAAACTCGCTGTCATCAAATCAATTCCAGCTCGAGGCGAACCTGTAGGGTGGGGTAGAACTGTCCCTGTGACTGTCGGAGACGGTTGTTCTTTTTTTAAATTAAAAAAAATTTTTTTGACTGTTGTTCTTTACAGGAGCAGAAAGCCCCCGTCTTTCTCCCGTGGGGTGGCTGGTGGTTTCAAACTGCTGACCTTTCTGTTAACAACCAATGCCAGAACCACGATGCCACAGGCATGTAAGGGAAGGAATTTCACCTCTGCTTCCGGGGCACAGGGAGATTTGCTTACCCCCCCAGGCAGACTGGTCTTACCTATTTTTAAACCGGGAGCCCATCCGAGGTGGCTTCTGGGTGGAGCTGCCCTGCAGACAGACCCTTCTCCTGGGGCCTGGGCGCATCCCTCTGGCGGTGGCTCGCACTGGGTGCCAGCCCCTGTCTCCAGCCTGCCTGTGTGTGGCTGTCTGTCGGTGGCTCTGGCTGCCTGTGTGTAGACAAACTGTGTGTGACCCCCAAGAAGCCAGTTCTGTCTCCCTGAGCAGCCCAGGCGGAGAACATTGACCAGGTTCCCAGGCTGGGCTTCCTGGGGAAACATTTTCCAGAGTCTACAACAATGTTGCATTTGATTTGATTTCTGGCCCCCCCTTGCAGGCGATTGTGTGGTTTGGGGTGTTTTGCTCCTAGTTATAATCCAATAAAGAGCAGCTGCTGAGATTTCTCCAAGAGTGCCGCTTTCAACCGCCCTCGTTGAAAACGCTCTAATTTATTTCAGTTGCTTGTGGGAACACCAGGCCCGGCTCAAAACAAAGGCGTCCTGTGCTGATGTAATTGCCCCATGAGTTTCTCTGCAGGCTCTCGGGCCCAGGAAGAAGCCTTCTTTCTCGACGGCCCACGTGATCCACAAGGACCTTTTAGGAAGCTTGGATTCCCAAAGCCACTGCTTTGGACTTGCTGTCCAAAGGGACAGCAGAGGAGAGACCCGTGCCCGGGGAAGGGCACCGTGCTTGGTAGAGGGGCGGGGCGGTGCAGAAGTGGAAGGCCCCGCCACGATGGAGCCACACGGAGGCTGGCACAAGGCGCTCCGACGTGAGAGTCGTTGTGATTCTCACGTGCACGGCTGGGCCGCACGGCTTCCTCTTGTACCTGGGGCCGCGGCCAGTGGGAACGGACCCGACCGCACCCAGCGATGACAACGGCAACCACAACCACAGCAGCAGCAGCAACGGGGTCAGGGGGCGAGCGCTTGTGCGGATGGCCAGTTTTCTGTGGCTCACCACCTGTCAGTTTGTGGGGTCAATCACATCTTAAACATTTTTAAAAATTATGGTTACAAAATACACACACACACACACACACACACAGGTTTTGAAGTTTGTGGGAACATTCCATGATCTTTCATTCTGTTGTTTTTCCCCTATGAACATTTTAAATATAAGGAAACATTTGCCTTTCCACAGTTTTTTGCCTCATGCACCATTCTGTGACGTGAATTGTGGTCACCATGCCAAGCCTCCTGACTGGACTTGGCAAAGTGTGTTCTCAGCCTTCCCTGAAATTCACAGTCTCTACCTCAGTAGTGGGAAGCCTGGCGAGGCAGTGGGGCAAGCAGGGTGCTACCAAGGAAAAGGTCAGAAGCTCAAACCCACCAGCCACCTGCAAGAAGAAGAGATTGTGTGCGTCCATCGAGGACCAGCGAGGACTGGCCCTGTGAGGGTCCAAGACGGGAACTCTTTATGGCTGTAGAGAGCCAGGTCTTTCTCGAGAGGAGCTGCTGGCCGTCTGGATCTTGTGTTTAGCAGCCCAACGGTAACTACCATGCCCACGAGAGGCCTCTGTCTGCCAGAGTGGCTGTAAGCCGGAGTAGCCTGGATGTCAGCAGGTTTTAAACACGGACTCTCCACGTTTCCTTCTCTCGCACTGCCATGAATACGTTTTGGCCTCTATACTTCCACATGGAGTCCTTGTGGCATTCTCACTCGTTGGGCTGCTAACCGCAAGATCAGCAGTTCAAAAGCACCAGTCACCCTGTGAGGGAAAGATGCGGTTTTCTACTCCTTTAAAGGGTTAGGCTTGGAAACTTGTAGGGGCAGTTCCACTCGGTCCCTGAAGGTTGCTGAGAGTTGGAAACCCTCGATGTGAGTGAGTGAGTTTTTTTGGTGACACGCACATGTTTGTCTCTCCTAGTTAGTCCATAACGGGTGGGATCACGTCTATGTCTGACGGATGCCACTTAGCATAATAGAGATTCATCCATGTTGTAGATTCCTCACTTGTGGAGGTAGGAATGATTCTTTTTTGTCCTTGGAAGCAACTCTAGGAAATGTAACTCTCCCCTCCCCCCGCCCCCCGCCATGGAGCTGGCTGGCCCATAGCGACCCCACACAGGGTTCCTCAGGGTGGACAGCTCCCTCTGCGCAGCTGCTGGGTCTGAACCACTGACCGTGAGGTCAGCAGCCCGACGCTTACTCATCAGCGCCACTAGGGTCTTCAGGAGTGGATATATTGTCTACTAACAGACTAGGTTTGATTGGGTTGAAAGGTCTCTCTCGTTGGATAGCAGAAGAGACTTCCGCACTCGGAATTCCAAAATAGCAGTCTCAGGGCAGAGGGAGTGTGAGGTGCTTGTGCTACCTGTCACCGGGGAGATACAAGTCTGACTGAATTACGCCCGGCCCCGCCACCCGTTTGGCTATGACCGTGTTGTCAGTGACAAATGGGTGGATGCATGCGTGCGTTTGGCCATCTCCCAGGTTCTGCTTTTCATGCCATTTGCAAGGCGAGTTCCGTGCAGCCACAGAGCTCTGTTGGCTTCCAAATCCCAGGAAATCACATGGCATTGGACATTTGCCTGTGAGGTGCTCTTCCTGGCTCGAGCCCAGCTGTCTCTTCTCTGCAGAGGGAAAATGAATCCGGGGGAGAGCATGGTGCAGGGGTGCATAGCAGTCAGTCGCAAAGGACTGAGGTACTAGGCAAAGTGACCAGATTTTAACCTTGGTAAAGTGGGGACACCATTGACTGGGGTAGGGGGTGTGGTAGAGGGGCTATATTCCCTTCCCGTTCTTCCACCTTTCCCTCGCTTGTCATGCATTCTTTCTAAATATTGGGACTTTTTAAAAACATCATAGGATGTTTTAAAAATTGTTTAAAATTAGAACTGTCCCCCCAAAAGTGGGAAGTCTGGTCACTTAATAGTAGAGACATAGAGGAGTCCTAAAAGCTTCCAAACAGTTACTTCTGGGATTCACAGACTTCAGAGACTCTGCAGCAGGACTCAAGCACTACCATGTCCATTTAAAAGCAACAGGCAGCATGCAAGTCCATTTGGAAACTACAGAAATTGAAGAAAATATTGTGGCAGTCGTATAATTTCCTGTCAACTTACAAAGGTGTGGGGTCTAGCCTGTCAATCAGGTCATAGCCAAAGAGGCCTCTCTGAGGCCGTGACCTTCTCTTGAAGATTCTGGGAGCTCCTGTCTTCCTCTTTGGATGTGGGACACACACTCTTTGCTTCGTATTCCTGATGAAAAGACACATGGATCTGGAGCTGGAGGAGCCATGAGGAGACCCTGCCAGCACAGAGATGCTTCCACCGCCACTGGATCCACCAGACTCCCCACCCACTGGCCTGCGGTCTTCCTGCATTCACTCTTCTTGCATGGCCGCTTGAGTCTGAAGAGGCTTTATAGACTGGTATCAGACCTATGGGTTAATATTGGACTTAGGGACTTGATCTGGACTGGGCTGGGATGTTTTCTCCCCATTCAATTGCTCTCGTATATAAAGCTCTTTCGTGTCCACATATGAGTGTCCACTAGTTTGTTTCTCTCGTCAACCCGGGCTAACACAAGCATTGACCACAATCATCTCTCCCTTAGGACAGTCACAGTCTTTCCTGGGACTTGCCGCTGCGCACACACCAACGCCCGATGGAGTCTACGCTCTCACTTGCGTGTTCTTTCCGTTGGAGCATCACAGGCATGCCCCCTGCCATTCCGTCTTTTTTGAAAGCACGGTTTGTCCAGGCTGCACACAAGGGCATCTTTGTCTGCCTCACTGATGATTTCTCTGCAACAGGCTGCTGGGTACGTGAGCAAGGTCTAGAATTGAATTTAAAAATTCCTGACTTAGCTCATTTCCTTATGCTGGATCCCATTTCCCGGCTACCCTCCCTCAGCACGGAGCGCTCGCTCATTTCCTGTCCTACTTTGAAATCACAGAAGCAGAGCATGACCAAGAAGAGCAAGGGCAGCCATAAAAAGTGCACAAGGTGCAAAGTGCACAGTGGTCCAGGCTCCCCATCCAAGCACATCTTCCCAAGGAACCAGTCTCATTAAAAAAAATGAACTAGCTGCTCCATTGGGAATGACTGGTGTAAGGGAAAGGGAAGAAAACTAGGAAATCGGAAAACTTCAGATTCTCTCCTTGACTCGGGGGCGTGAACACAGTGAAACCGGCTGACCCTCATCTATCTTCCCCCTGCTGGGCAAGGAGAGCTAGATCTTTCTGAGACTAAATTCACCAGGTTAGCAACACACAAGCAACATCAACAGCAACAGCAACACCAACAGAAATCTAAGCAGGGCACCTAATTAATTTGTATTTCAGATAAATAGTGACTTTTTTTTTCAGTATAAGAAGGTCCCACGTAATTTTTGTATTTTACTGAGCAACCCTATGTGAGATGGAGCCTGTAAAAGTAACTTGGAAATGGGCCTGGAAGAATGGGTGTATGTGGGCCCCATTGGTCCCCTCTCTTAGAGACAGAGAGGGTCCCTTCCTGGACTCCTTCATCCTTGGACCTGAGACAAGCCCACACAGCTGATAATGGACTGGTGGGACCCAGTCACTGGCGCCGTTACTTCCACTTCCCAAGGAGTGATGGCAACACACAAAATACTGTATTTTTCCGACCATAAGATGCACCTGACCATAAGACATGCCCAGTTTTTAGAGCAGAAAACAAGAAAAAAATATTCTGAACCAAATAGTACCAGTATACTAAAATGTTCTGGGGTGCCACACCTTTGGACCAAAAGAGGCACCCTTGTTTCCCCCCACCTTTTTTTGGGGAAAAAAGTACGACTTATGGTCCAAAAAATACAGTAACCAAACCCATTGCCATTGACCGATTCCAGCCCGGGACCCCTGCAGGACAGAGACAACCGCTCCTGGTTTTCAAGGCTGCAGATCGTGAGGGCGGCGGCCTGCCTCACCTTCTTTCACGGAGCAGCAGGTGGGTTCAAACTGCCGACGTCTCAGTTAGCCACTCCTGCTCCAGCACTGGGCTCCAGGGCTCCTTAACGGCCAGATACAGATGCCTCACCCTGAGACAGCACGCGCTCCTTGCTTTTCTGATGGGAAACGATACTGAGAAAGTTTAAGATGCAAAACAGTATTGAGAAGGTGAAAATCTCTTCTCGTGCCTTAATCCGTCTCTGTGTGCCCTCTCTCAGTCAGCTGCCAGGAGCACTTTAGGTTAAATCCTTCTAGGTTTTTCCATTCATACATATGTGTCAATGTCGTTCTCTCTCCATAAATGGCCACTCTGCAGCTCTCGGTAATCCCCTCCTTCCCTTTCCCTTCTTCTTCCTCCTCTTCCTCCTCCTCCTCTTCATTGTACTGTACTGCATTGTTGGGATGTACTCCAGGTGCTGAAAGCAGTCTCCTGCCGGTTGATATTTATCTGGCCGCCTGTTTTTCTGTGGTTGTAGACAATACTGCACAGGCTGTCTCTGTGTGAATCAAGCACCTGACTGTATCCTGTTCAACACAGTCCCGTCATTGTCGTGGGCAGAGGAAGGATGATAACATCCAATTTGCTGTGTTCTATTGAATCAATTATGACTCATAATGACCGAAAGGCAGAATAGAACGTCCCTAGGATGTGTGTGTGTGTGTGTGTGTGTGTGTGTGTGTGTGAGAGAGAGAGAGAGAGAGAGAGAGAGAGAGAGAGAGAGAGAGAGAGAGATTTGGGTAAAAGTCTACAGAGCACATCCACAGTAACATTTCATAGTTTCACATGCAACAACGGGTGTACATGTTGGCGACCTTTGTTGCAATACCCCCTTTGTCCAGTCACCCCTCTTCCCATCTCCTCCCTGCCTTCCCACCCCTCCCTACTTTCTGAGCTTTGTGTGTGGGCATCCGCCTCCCTGTTGGCTTTCAGGGGCTGGCTGCTGTGAAAAACATGTTTCTTTTTTTAAAAAGCAGTTTTATTGGCACATAATCCACACATCAAACGATTCCATAGTTTGATCATATCAAAAGGAATTGTATAATCATTCCGACAATAGATTTAGAATATTTCCTTTTTTAAATGTTTAGATGGTTTTTTAAATGAGTTGTCATCACCATCAGTTCTAGTGCTCCCTCCCCACTCCCAGATTCCTAGTTTGCTCCCCACCCCCCCATAAATCTTGCATCAGCTCTTATCCCTGTGCAGGTTGCCACCTGATGGGCCTGTCAATTGTTGACTGAAAGGTCTCCTCAGGTAGCTTCAGTTCCAGGTTTGAAGAGGGTCTAAAGGTCATGGTCTTGGGAATTCCATTACTCTCCTGGCAGGGGGGCCCTCTTCAGTGATTTTCAGTTTTGTCCACATTTTCCCCCCACTGTGCCCAGGACTGTACATGGAGTCCCTGATGAGAGCACTCAGTAGTGGTGGCTGGAGACCCACAGGCTCTTCTGGCCTCAGGTGAGTGAAGACTGTGGTTTGCGCATTGTCCTTTCTACTCCCATGAGTCCTTCACCTTCTTCACGTCTTCTGGCTCCTACGGGAGAGGCCGACTATGGTATCCCTGATGAAGACTGCAATCTCCCCAGAAGCAGCTTTGCCACCACGTCCCTCCCATGGAGCGGCTGGAGGGGCCTGACTGCCTGCAGCGTTTGCTTAGCTGTAAAGTGCTTAGTCAGTGAGTGGTCCCTGTCAGGCTGCTCCCAACTTATCTGGGACAGGCTCTGGGACAGGGTAGCGTGGCCCCGCCGAGTTTCCAAGTTTTCATGGGAGTGCATGGATGCATCTTCCTGCCGAGGCGAATGTCAGCCGCTGATCTTCCTCTTGGCAGCCGAGTCTGACCATGTACAGCTTGGGCACCTGACACCCAGTCATTTTGACTGAGAGCGACTCTACAGGCAGGGGAAAGCTGTCCTTCAGGTTTCTGAGACTGTAACTCTTTTTTAAAAATTAAAGTGGGGCTGAGCCCCGGTGGCGTAGTGGTTGTGTGCGGGACTGCGGCCCACTGGGACGGAGGTTCAATTCCAGCAGTGGGGCCGGGCCTCCTACTCCCACCACCGGAGAGCAGTGATGCCCCCCCAAAGAAAAAAAATTAAAGTGATCTTTTTTATTGAGAGCTTTTATAGATATTATCACAACCCTTAATTCAGTTTGATCAAGCATAATTTTACAATTGTTACCACCATCATTTTCAAAACATAGTCTTCTGTACTCTTTGATACCAGCTCCCCTTCCCCCTTCCCTCCTCCACCTACTTCTCAACCCTTATTATTATATTATGCTATTAATTTTTTTTGCCGTATCTTATACCATACAATGTATCCATTCACCTGAGATTCTGCTATCCACTCCCCTCGAGTGGGGTTATACAGTCATTATTGCTATCAGCCCCTCTTCCCGCTCTTCCCCCACCTTCTTTCCATATCCTCAGGGAATCATTACTCCCGTTACCGTTTCTGAAGGGCTATCTCTCTTGTCTTTCATGCATTGAGTGCTCTTAATTAGACAAATGAACGAATGCGGGCCTAATAAGATTAATGAGGTGGAACAAAGACCACGGTGGCACGGGGAGGAAATACAGAAGAACTAGACGATAGTTATGTGCTTTATCAGAGCTATACCACTCCTTAGATGTATCGTCCCTTCCGTGTCGCCCTCTGGGAGGGACTGTCCAATTATCTTACAGGGGGGTTTGGGGTCTCCACTGTGTCCACATGCCTTTAAGTCGGTGTGATTGCTTGCTTTTGAACTTCTGATACCTATCTCCACAGACACCCATGATCCTCCAGGCCGGCATGCTTCTTCCATGTGGACTTTGTTGCTTCCCTGTTAGATGACCTCTGGTTTAAGTTCAAGTCTTTAAGACCCCAGCTGCTCTTTTATCCAGGCAACATCAGCTTTCTTCATCATATTTGCTGGTGCACACATTCTGTCTTCAGTGACCATGTCGGGAAGGTCAGTATCATACATTGCCACATTATTAGAACAAATTGTTCTTGTGCCGAGTAAATTTAAGTAGAGCCCTCCAAATCCATCTGCTTCCTTGTTGCATTTACATATACATACAGAGACAAATACACCTATCTTTATAAATCTACATGTATATTTATGCCTATATATATAATGTTCACCTTCTTGCTCCTTCCTTTTTTCCCCTTTCCTCCTGCCCCCATCATGTTTACCCATCATTCACCCCTCAGCAATTCCTCTCAGATACACTTCAATTGATCAAAACACAACCAGGAACACTACACCCCCCTCACCATCAGTTTTAGATCCCTTGATATTCCCCTGTCCCTGTTGTTATTGGCTTACCGCTCACCTCCCCTGCCTCCTCCCCTCCATTCTCCACTCCACTTGGAATTGTTGACCCCTCCCCTGTCTCCTTGGGAACACTTGTCCCACCTATCTTAAACAGATAGACACCAAAAGAGGAAATAAGAAAAAAAGAGAAAGACCATACACATAGTTCTAAGCCAAACTATGACCCTGACCCACAGTAGATGGGTAGCTCTCTGTGAAATAGGGAGCAGGCCTGTTATACTGCTTTAGTTCATCCCCCTTTTCTTTTAGGGGTTCATATCCTGGAACCCGTTTGTCCAACAGCACTTAGGCCTTTTGATCCCTCAGCATTCGTTACCAAGAGGCAGGCCTTCTACAAGGACCCATTGCTCTTCCTGCAGTCTACATTTTTAGACTTTCAGCGTGGCCCCCTTGTGAGTACCCCAAACCAGTTCAGATGAGGTGCCAAGCACTGCCCCCAAGCCAGAAGTGTATAATCGAGATTCCCCGGAGACTGTTATGGCTTTGTTCTCATTGCTGGTCTGTTGCACTCCCCTTTTGGTTTGTGCCACGTGGCAGGTCAGACCTGCCGCTCTCCCCAAACTGTACCTTTAGTGCCCTCTGGTTCTGTCCTATATATCTCCATCATCTAGGGAGGGGCTGTCACCCTGAGACAGTAACTCTTTGTGGGAGCAGAAAGCCTAACTTTGTTCTACACAGCAGTGGTGGGTTTGAGCTGCTGACCTTGGGGTTAGTAGCTTAATGCGTAACTGCTATGCCACCAAGGCTCACACATCCAGTTTGCAGATGCAAAAACTGAGCACAAGTAGGCACAAGTTCTTGTGTCTACACAGCTAGTAAGGCCCAGGGCTGATTTGTTTTGGGGAGCCAATCCTTGTCCTCCCACTTCCCCATGGTCACCTTGCCCAGGGAGCAGAGAGCGTTAGATCAGCACTTCTTATACTTTGGCTTGAGCACGAGTGACTGGGCGACTTGTTGAAAAGGAAGTGCTGTGCGGTGGGTCTGGGGTGTGAGGACGACACTGTGTTTCTAGCAAACTCCCGGGTGCTACTGGTCTGAACTCTATTTTGACTTGTGAGGTCCAAGTTGGGTAAATCACAAACTTTCACAAAAAGATTGTAAGGGATGAAGGGGACATTGGGGGTGAGGGCACATTTGTGGTGTGTGTCTTCATTGACCTTCAATCTAATGACCCCTATTTAAGAATTTTTAGTTTTGTTGAGCTATAATTCACATACCATACAATTCAATGATTTCAATATACTCAAACGACTTGTGCAACCATCATCACTATCAGTTTTGAACATTTCCTTCATTCCTGCACTCGTTTTTATTGGTACCCATTGCTTCCAAGTTTCCCTGTCACAGTCCTCAGAAGCGATTTACCAGATTACTGTCTCTATGGATGGTCCCATCTTGTATTTCATATCTAAAAAATCATGCCAAAGCAAACCCAAACAAGACGGAATACAGAAAACCCTTGATCCACAAGAAAGCAGAAAATATTAAAAACTACAACAAATCTAAAATGAATCAAAAGGGAAAGAGGAATAAGTGTTAAATTTTAGCCTAACTACATTTATATTAATTCACTTTCCAATGTACTGTTTGATAGGAAGGCTATTCACATCCCTGGTCCACGGTCAGAGGGATTCAAAGGAGGTTTAATCCCTGTGGACACCCTGGAAATGGATTCTGGGCTTTCATTGTCATTCAGAGCCTTTTGAAACCAGGTGCTCAGAATTTAAACTCTAGTTTAAACTCTAGTTTAAATTCTCTAGTACAATTCCCTCCTCTGAGTTTGGATTTTTGTTATTGACAATCTTTGGATCACACAGGCTGGTGTGCTACTTCTTTTTTCCCCCAATGATTTTATTGGGGGTTCTTACAGGTCTTATAACATTCAATGCATCATTTGTATCAAGCACATTTGTACACATACTGCCATCTTCATTTCCAGATATTTTCTACTTGAGCCCTTGGTATAAGCTCCTCTTTCCCCCTCCCCAATATTTTTTTAAATAAATCACTTTATTGGGGGCTCATACAACTCCCATCATGCTCAATGAATATATCAATTATATGCAGAAGACATTTGCACACTTGTTGTCATCATCACTCTCAAAACATCCTCCCTCCGCCTGGACCTTCAGTACCAGCTCTCCATATTTCCACTCTCTTCCACACCCCTACCCCATGAACCCTTAATTTACAAATTGTTATTACTTTTTTCATATCATACACTGTCCAATGTGTCCTTTCACTCACTTCCCTGTTGTCTGTACTCCAGAGAGGAGGATATATATATATATATATATATATATATATATATATATATATATCCCTGTAATTGGTTCTTCCTTTCTAGTCCACCATGCCTTTACCCTCCTGGTATCACCACTCTTACCACTAATCCTGAGGGATCATCTATTCTAAATTCCCCATGTTTCTGACCAGTGTACATCCCCTGGTCTAGCTGGATTTGTCAGCTAGAATTGGGATCATGATAGAGGGTGGAAGGAAGCTTTTGAGAACTAGAGAAAAGTTGCACATTTCATTGTCACTACAATGTGCTTTGATGGGCTCATCTCTTCCCTGTGACCCCTTTGTAAGGGGATGTCGCTTCACCTATTGATGGACTTTGGGTACCTAATCTGTACTCCCCCTCATTTATAATATTATAATTTTCGTTTTTTGATGCTTGACACCGGATCCCTTCGACACCTCATGGTCACATAGGCTGGTGTGCTTCTTCCATGTGGGTGTGCTTCTCCTGTATGGACTCAGCCGACACTTTGCTTAGATGGCTGCTTCTTGAAGATAAGACTTTTAGATCCCAGATGCTATTCTTTCTGATAGTCAGGCACCTTCTGACGTCTTCACGTGTTGCTATTTTTCTATAGCATCCTCCATCTTCAGTGATGTCTTCATGAGGGCAAGCAAGCAATATGGCAGTGGTCCCTTTTACCACAAGCACGAGTTTTTCAAGTAGATGAATGAATGAATGACTCTGTGGATGTGGCAGGCATGCTGGCAGGCAGAGGGATGAAGGAGCTTTGACTGCCAAGAAGCCCAAGGCACGGCCAGTTGTCCTGTGAATGGGACCTTGCTGGAGACAGTGACGGTGGGGCGTTTGTTCCCACAGGAAGGAGCTGCTGCAGAGATGCTCTTCAGGGGCTCACCTGTCACTCAGAGCTTGACCTTTAGCTTTTGTTCTTCATCAGGCAGATTAGGGACTAGATCAGCGGTTCTCAACCTGCGGGTCTCAACCCCTTTGGAGGGTGAGCGACCCTTGCACAGGCGTTGCCTCAGACCATCAAAAAACACACATTTTTGATGGTCTTAGGAGCTGAGACACTGCTCCTGTATCTGTTTCCAGGTGGGTTGACCCACATGCAGGTCTGCCCACATGCAGAGATACCCACATACAAGTACCTAGCTTGAAGACTGTTACCCATTCGACACCATGCTTCAAGACATTTCATTTCTTTGTCATTAGAGATAAATATTTCACAATGTATAATTGCTGTTTTTGGGAATTATTACTATGCTTCAATGATGTTCAATTTGTAACAATGAAAATATACCCTGCAGGACTGTGGCCCACTGGGTTGGAAGTTCCAATCCAGCAGCAGCTCCCCAGGAGTAAGGCTGGGCCTCCTACTCCCACCAGAGGGCAGTGATGCCCCCCCCCAAAGAAAATACCATCCTGCCTGTATTTTCCCCATGTATTTACATGTATTTTTCCCTCACTCCATGAGGAACTGTGTAAAACGGTTGCAGCATTAGGAAGACTGAGAACCCCTGGCCTAGATGGTAGTGAGGAAGCTGGGCTGAGATGGGCTGAAGAAGGACTTCAACAGCTTTTGTCTTTCAGGGAATGCGATCAGCCAAGAGGCAAGACCATTATTGTACTTATCTGTTTTCCAAATAGTGTTCATATCCTTGATTTTTTTCCCACTCAAATTTTTAAGCATCCTTTTGGGAGGGATCCTGGTTGATCCAGGCCACTATCTCCTGTGCTTTCACACACGTCTCCCTCTCCCTCCTTGCCTGGGAGTTGACTCCAGATGGAACAATGCAGAAGGTTCCCAATGGATCTGGTTCCTCAGAGGAGGGAGGATGCAGTAGTGGCTGATGACAGGGCTCATATGGAGGGCACAACTTGGAGACATCCTCAACTCAGGTGGCTCAGGACCGAGGACTATAAAGTGGCAGCTTTTTAGGGAGCTGTTAAACCCTCTGGATGTAAGGACAGGCTCCTGAGGCTCAGACAGGGAGAAATAGTTGGTGCAAAGCCATACTGCATGCCAGATTTAGGCCAGATATTGGGAGAACATTTTCAGGGTTACCTGGCTCTTTCTCTGTTCCTATTTTCTCATCTCTTGTCTCATTAGACCTCTGTTTCATCAGAGGGTGGGAAGAGGATTCTCTAGCAGGGTCCCCCTCCTGCTGTCCATTTGCTGTTGTCTTTCGACAGGTGTGGAAACGGAGGGTCTGAAGGTGTGGGCTTGTTCCAGAGCAGTTTCCAAGAGGTTTTGGAGAAGTTCCAAGTCAAGGAAAGTTTTGCCTGATTAATTGTGTTTCTGGTCACAGTCATTCAGTTTTACTGACTGATGCAGGTTATATTATTGTTGTTACTGTGAGCTGCTGTCCAGTTGGCTATAACTCAGGACAATCATACATAAAACAAAATAAATTGCTGCCTGATCTTGCATCATCCTTAGAAGCGCCAGAATGTGTGAGCTCATTTTTGTGACCACTGTGCCAATTCTCCTCACAGAGTTGCTTGTTGCCCTTGCTGACTGTGGTCATTACAGCATTTGGTGTCAATTTGAGAGGATTCAGAGTGTAGGGGGGAGTCTAGCCTGTCAATCAGGATATAGCCAATGAGGTCTATGTGTGGGCAGGGCCTTCTCCTGAGGATTCTGGGAACTCCTGTATTTCCTCCTTGGAAGTGGGAGACACAGTCTCTCTTGGCTCATTCCCAGTGAGACTCTCTGCTCGCTCCCTGATAGACTCTCTACTGACAAGACACATAGGGCTGTGCTGACGGCAGCGAGAGCCCTGCACCTGGAAGAGCCATGTGGAGATCCACGCCAGCACTGAGATGCTCCCACCCCCACTGGGTTCACAAGACGGTCCACCCACTGACCTGTGATCTTCCTGCACTCAGCATCATTGCATGTTTCACGGGTCTGAAGAGGAATTTATGGATTGGTATCAGAAATATGGGCTAATATTGGACTTAGAGACTTGATCTGGACTGGTTTCTCAATATTCAATTGCTCTTGTCTAGAAAGCTCTTTCTGATAGACATAGGAGTCTTCCTAGATTTGTTTCTCCACTCTACCCAGACTAACACAAATGCCGACCCCCTCCTCTTTGGTATAGTGACTCTGTGTACTTCTCTCCTCTTCTCTTGATACTTCCCACATCATTCGATATTTTGTCCACAGAATCCTTTAATAGTTCAACTTGAGGCCTAATTTTTTTTTCTTCTCTTCTTTTAGCTTGAGATATACCTAGTATGTCTGGTTAGAAAACCCTTTTGGTTTCCTAACTCCAAGTCTTTGTACATTCATTATACTGTTTTGTCTTTTTGAACTGTCCACTGAATTATTTTGTGTGTTTTATCATTGCTTTTGTTACTCTACATTCAAGAGTGAGTTTCAGAGTCTCTTCTGACACCCACATTGTTCCTTCCTTTCTCCCCTGTCTTTTTAAATGATGTTTTGCTTTCTTCCAGGGTGATATCTGTGTGTCATCCTCAAGCCTGTCTGATCCCCAGCCATTGGTGTTCAATGTGTCACATCTGTTCTTGAGAAGGTCTCTAAATTCAGGTGGGAAATCCTCAAAGTCACATTTTGGTTTTCGTGAACTCACAATAATTTCCCTCAGCTTCAAACTTGCATATGAGCAAGTGATAGTTGACCTTTAGCCTTACTCTGCCCAATGTTGAGCTTCTTCATCATTTCTTCCTGCAGGTGTAGTAAATATGATTCCTATATATTCCCTCTGGTGAGTTCCATGGGCATGATGGCCATACAAGTTGTTAAAAAAAAAAGAGTAAGGAAGAGGTCATTGAGCTTGCAAAATTCTGTCATGTGATCTCTAGCTTTATCACCAAAGCCAGTCTTTCCAAGCACTTACCTCTCCTCTTTGCTTCTAACTTCCAGAATCCAGTCACTAGTAGTTATTAAGACATCCTTATTGCAGTTTTGTTCCATTTCAGATGGGAGAAACTGGCAGAACGCTTCCATTTCCTCATCATTGGTTTTGGTGGTTGCTGTGTATGCTTGAATAATAGTTGTATCCGCTGGATTTCCTTGAAGATGTATGGCTAGATATTATCCTAGAGATCTTTAAAAGCTTTTTTTGGAGCTGAATGTGCCACCATAGTACACCATATAATTGACTCAAAATGGCCAATGACCAATCCCAGTCCATTTCTGCTCACTAACGCCTAGGGCAGCGGCCTCATGCCTCCCTTTTGCTTTCCCAGACTCATGGTTCGCGTATTCCATGTTATTTCTCCTTATTTTGGCTTGGACTCCACTGGGAAATGAAGGTCCAGGAAGCCCTGCTCTTGTCACGTCGCTAAGACGGACTGTCCCGGGAGGAGGCAGCTCTTCCTTATTCACACGTCAAGCGTCTTCTCACCAAGGAGTCCGTCTTCTCACGATATTGGGTGAGGTTCTGCTGGGCACCTTGTCTTCAGTGGCAAGTCCCTCAGAAGTGAGCTGCTATCTCCTTCTTCCCAGTCCACACGTCGAGTTAATGAATTTTCAAAATGCCCACAACTGAGCTGCATTTGGAAAACAGAGATTTGGAAAGCATGCTCCTACAAATAAACTTTCTGTTGTTGTTATTATGAGAGGTCAGTCTCTTTCTCTAAGTCCATATCTCAAGAAGAAGTTTGAAAGAGGACTGTTTTGGGAGATACCAGACAGTGTAAGATATGACAAAATAACAATAATTTATAAATTATCAAGGGTTCATGAGGGAGGGGGAGAGGAGAGAGAGGGGGAAATGAGGAACTGATGCCAAGGGCTCAAGCAGAGAGCAAATGTTCTGAGAATGAGGATGGCAACACATGTACGAATGTGCTTGACCTCCAATGGATGGCTGTATGGATTGTGATAAGAGTTGTACTAGCCTCCAATAAAATGATCTAAAATAAATACATGAATAGTAATTTAAAAAGGAAAGAGGACTATTTTAAAATGAGATTCACCTCCACAAAATGAGGGCTACTTATTAATAGGACACATACTTCAGAGAACCAGGAATCCTAGGTTTGATGGCATTAAAATCTCTCAATGGGGTGAATCTGTTGGTACAGACCTCAAGTACCTTCCTGGAAATGAAACCATGTATGGATGAGCTCACTCTTTGTGTACACGAACATCATGGGATATATATATATACATATATATACACACACATATATATACACACACATACACACAAATATATATTGGGTTTAAGGTAAAAGTTCACACATGAAACTAGGAAAGTTTACACATGAAAAAAAAAAGATTTATTTGTAGGAGCCTGCTTTCTTAATCTCTGTTTTCTGAATGCATTTAAGTTATTGGCATTTAGAAAATTCAGCAACATATACAATCTCTGCACACATCTGTCAAGTAGGAACTAGGGCTATGAACTCCATTGAACCGTTTCTGCCCAAGCTCTTCAGCGACATTGTCCCATTGCCCGCAGCTTGCGCCCTCACTCCCATTCGTTTGGTTCGGGCTTGTGCAGGTGCGGTCTCGGGGTGGGAGAATGGAATCGGGCCTCCCGTGTGTCAGGGCTTGCACAGCCCACCAGAAGAGACAGCGGGAAAGGAGAAGGACAGAGAAACAGACCATGGGCATCACCCGGCCACGAGCAGGGACAGTGAGGGAAGAGGGCAGAGAGGACAGAAGAGACATGGGGCCAAGAGACAGGCCGAGAAACAGAGAGGAGGAAGGGGGTGAGGAGATGAGAAATAGGAAGGCAAGACAAGAGAGACGGAGGGAGAGCTCTTGGCTCCTGCTTCAGTGACGAGATCCCTGCCCGCCTGGCCCTGCTCCCCCAGGGGACGATGGTGCCTCTAGCTTTAATCAAGCCTGTCTCCAGCCCAGAGGGGTCCCATTATTTTATTCTCATGTTTATATTTGAAAAAAGATCCTCTCTCCCCTCTCCTCTCCTTCCGGCCATGGGACTCCAGCCACCGTCCCAGCCCTGGGGAGGAAGGACAGACAGCCCTCCCCCATTAATCAGCACGGAGGCCGGCGTAATGGCGGTGAGAGCAAGGGCACTGGAAACTACCGTCTGATTGAACATTAGTCATGCTTCACGTCACAGTCGCTAATGAGAAAATTATTCCCAATTGCCCCAGGGGATGGTCGTGATTAAACTATTTGCCTTGACTTCCTATGCTAAATTGAACGTGGGGACACACACACACACACACACACACACACACACGCTGGGATACACCCTCTTGAAGGATTGGTGCAGTTCCTGAATTCCAGCAGGTCTATGCTCCCCACCTGTTCCAGGTATACCTTTCCCAGGCACAAACTGCAGCTAAGCTAGCCTCCAGAGGAGAGAGTTGAGTGGCGGGAGAAGGATGCGGGAAGCTCTTAAGGGGATTTCCTCATATCAAGTCTTGTCAACCCAACGCTATTCCTTCAAGTCCCTAATTACCTCGGGGCGAAGGGGAGCTCATTTGCCTGCATAAGCTTCTCCTGGGCATCAGATGTCTGTCTTCCAGAGACAGGAGTACTTTCCTGGCGAGAAACTGTTGACTTTTCCTATTTTCTCCCCTTTGAAGCTTCACTTTATGTGGACCTCCTATGCACACTGGACCAAGCCTTTAATTGGCAGCCTCTTCGTTGCCGTTACAGGTTTTTGAAGCTCATTTCAAAGGAGAACCCAATGATGATGATAACAAATGTACATAGGTGCTTGACACAATGGATTGTGATAAGAACTGGAGGAGCCCCCAATAAAATGATTAAAAAATGTAATGATCTGCTGAGCCCCAGTGGTGTAAGTGGTTGAGTGCGGAACTGCGTTTCACGGGCTTGGCAGTTCAAATCCAGCAGCGGCTCTCAGGAGTAGCGCTGGGTAGCACCCACGACACCAGAGGGCAGTGATGCTAAAAAAGCCAAAAAAAAAAAAAAGTAATGATCATTTTTTCCCCTCCTGTGAGACAAGTGGAATGCTACTTAACATCTCAGCAGAACGTGATTCTGTTGCTTGCTCTCTTCTCTCAGGGTCCAAGACAGCTTCCGGTTCTTCTGTTCCTCCCGACTCAGTGTCTTTGACCCCATCTTTCCACCAATCCGTGAAGCTTCTTTAACTGTGACAGGTCCCTTTGGGTTGGAAACATCTCTTTCCTTGGATTGATTTATTTTAGCTTCCCATTTCACATCTGGGGTTACAGCCTTCTCCTTCTTCTTCTCCTCCTCCTCCTTCTCTTTTTCTTCCTCCTCTGATAACTCCAGTTTTTGGCTAGTGTGGCAAGGTCTGGGGGTTACACACAGTTGGCAGAAGTGGAACCTGTTTTCTTCCGCCTGATCTGTGATGGCTGGCCTTGTGATTTGCTTTGGGCCATAGAAAGGGGTTCAAATGATATGGTGAGTGTTCTGCAGCCCAAGTTGAAGAGAAGCTGGCCAGGAAAGAAGCTGGTCTAGTCTGCTGGAGGATAAGGGGGCAGTGAGGTCCCTCAGCTGACAGCCAGTGCCAACTGCCACACAGGCAATGGAGAGGGTCAGAAGCATCCAGAATCGGTCTTTAAGCTGCATCCCCATTGGAGCACCCAAGTGCAAACTTCAAGCTGCACCTCCCTCCGCACACTTTCAGCAAACACCAGCAGAAACACCTTCCCCATCTCTTGCTTGCTTGCCTCGGTCAACCAACTGCCTGCTTGTCACATTTGTGGTGCCTCAGAATGTCATTCTGTGTGTCCTGTGATGCCTTCTGAACTTGTGCCTGGCAACAGGTGTCTTTCTCTTCCCCCTACCCCCTGGCTATGCCTATCAGCTGGCTATGAACTATCAGCATTGGGAGTGAGGCCATCTGGGATCTGCGAGTCCCACTGTGCGCTCACAAGAATGCGGCTGCATGAGTGACTGAGCCCAGGCAAAATCAGGAGAGGAACCATCCAGCCAATCTCTAGACCCATGAACAATAGGACATCTTTGTCGTTTTAAGTCACTAGAAATTGTGGGAGGATGGTTAGGAGCAATGGATGACAGTGGTATCCTATATCCTCCAAATTCATTAATCGCAACACCATCTAACTACTCTGCCAACCCCCAAACCTGGGAGTCAGTCACAGCCCTCGCCTCTCTCTTCCTCAACACCAAGTATGTCAACAAACCATAGCAAGGTGACCCAGATACACCGAGATGCCACCCTCTCCTCTCAATCCCTACCCTCCACGTCATGTGTTTTCTGAAACCTAGCTCCAGTCCTGACTAGTATATTGACATGCAGAATCTTACCATCTTCCTTTGGGGTAAAACCCAAATCCTCCCCTGGAAATATGAGGCTACCTACTGGTGCATCCCACACGCCTGCTCTGACTAAGGCTCCCCCCCTTGTTCCTGCTCGTCTCCATGAAGGAGCCTCGGTGTGCAGTAGTGAAGCTCTTGGCTGTTGACAAGAAGGGTCGGCAGTTCAAAGCTCCCAGCTGCTCTGAGGGAGTGTAACGCGGCGCTCTGCTTCTGTGGGGGAGAACCGGCACGTGGCAGTTGTCTGCTGTCCTGGACGGTCGCTGGGAGCTGAAACCAAGCCAGCAGCAGTGGCTTTTCCTTGCCGCCCTCTCTCCAAATCTTGGCACAGCAGTTTCTTCCAGTGGAATGAGCTTCCTGCATCTTGCTCAAGGTGGGTAAGGTGCATTGGCTCCTTAAGAGGTCATGCTTTTAAGGCAACATTGTTGTGGTTGTCCTTACGTGCTGTGACTTGGTTCCAAGTCACTGACCCATGCGACCTGATGCACACCAGCACGACACACCGCCCGGTGCTGCGCCATCCTTGCCACGGCTGCTGTGGAGGAGGCCATTGCTGTGGCCGTTGTGTCAGCCCATGTCCTTGCCGCTCTTCCTCTTTTTCGCTGCTCTTCAACCTTACCAAGCATGAAGTCCTTCTCCAGGGACTGGTCTCTCCTGACAGCATGTCAGAAGCACGTGAGGCAAAGTCTCTCCATCCTCCCTTCCAAGGAGCACCCAGCTGTGCTTCTCCCCAGACAGATGGGTCTGTTGTAGAAGTCCACCATCATTCACATGGGCCAATTCTTTGGGCTTCCTTACTCAGGTTCCAGGAGCCCTGGTGGCATAGTGTTTCCTCGATGGGTTGCTAACTGTAAGGTCGGCAATTCAAAATCACCAGCCGCTCCTCTTTAAGAGTGGAAAGTCTTGGAAACTCACAGGGGTGTGATGTACCCTGTCCGATGGGGCTGCTATGAGTTGGCATTGATTGGATGGCAGGGAGGTGGTTTTTTTTTTTAAATTCAATGTCCAACTTTCACGTGTGTATGAGATGATTGAAAATACCCTGGCTTGGACACACCTTTGTCCTCAAAGCGACATCTTTTTATTTTTTAATTGGGGACATTGATGTGATTGTTTTGAGGCCTGATAACTGATCCTGCTGAGAGCTCCTGATCACACAAGGTGGTATGCTTCTTCCATGTGGTCTTTGTTGCTTCCCTGCTAGATGGCCTCCTGTTATAGTCAAGCCTTTAAGACCCCAGATGCTGTATCTTTGATACCTGGCACCATCAGTCTTCCTCACATTCGCTTTTGCACCCCTTCTGTCTGCAGCAATCGTGTTGGGAAGGTGAGCATCACCGAATGCCAGCTTACTAGAACAAAGTGTTCTTGTGTTGAGGAGGAGAGACCCAGTGTCTGTCTGCTTCCTTAATACTTAACATTTAAAGATATGTACATAGCTGTATGTCCCTATCAGTATATCAAAATATATTTACATGGGTCATGCCTGTATTTATACCTCGTTCTTCCCTCCATTCCCCAAACAACATCCTTGCTCTTCAATGCAGCAGTTCCGCATTGGGCGATGCTTGGCAGTGGGAGACCACCGGCAGCTCGGAGGGAGAAAGACGGGCTTTGTACGCCTGCACACTAACAGCCGCAGAACCCCACGCAGGCTCTGATGGCCCAGCATCGCCTCCATGGCAGTGCGAGGTTACGGAGGCATTTGAATCCTTAATTTTTTCTCTGTCCTTTGGTTTAGTCTAGGACTCTCGGAGGGCAGGGGGTTCCTCTTTGGGCTGCCAGCATTTTAAACCCACCGGCTGCTCCCCGGAGAAAGATGGAGCCTTCTGCTCCCACCCAAAGTGACAGCCGTGGAAACCCAGAAGGGCTGCCTTCTGGGTCCTGTCGCATCCCTGTGGGTCGGAAGCCACGTGACGTCGGCTGAGTGAGGAGGGTCTCACTCTAACAGCGCACATGTGCAAGCAGTGCAGGTACCAAACGGCGAGGCCTGGGGCCATGGCAGGGAAGGAGAAGCCCCAGGCTGACCATCCTGTCTTCGGGCAGGAGACCCGCACCGGAGCACGGTTTGTCCCGTGCGGCTGCAGCAAGTGCTGGGTGTCTCCTGTGTGGCGACATTAGCTTGGCCCTGATCGCCATGAGCACAGCCATGTGGGATGTCCTCCTGTCCCCAGGTCCCAGACAAGGGCGGCTGCCATAGGAAAGGGAAAGAAGAAAGCAACCTCTCTTTTGAAATAAAATTCATCTTTATCTTTGATTACTAGAATAGGATAAAAAGAGAAAAGGAGAAGACCACTTAGTATTATAACATGAACACATTATAGATCAAGATATGGATCTATAGCTATAAATAATGAATAATGCTAATTCGGATTAATTTGAAATTATAATATAGATGAAAATGTCATTCAGATGGTAGAAACAAATTATTAGAAATAAACGAAAACACCAAATAATATGAAACACAAAAACAATATGTACTGTTTCTATTTTAAAGAGTGCAATAGACTAAAGCATACAAAAGAAATTGTTGACGCTGAGGAAAATATTAATCTACTAATAGAAAGTTTCATCGGTCAAGTCAGTCACTAAATGAATAAATTTATCTAAGGCAAACTCAATTGTGATTTTATAGCTATCAGAAAAATAGATCAAGATTTTTGAAGATGATAGTTTGGATTTTGGAGGCCAGCAAGTTAGTGATATATATTAAATGCCCTATTCTTTAAAAAAACTTCCATCAAGCCTCTCTGTACTATGCTGCCATCACTATTTTCTAGGTGTTTACTTTGAACCCGTGGTATCAGAAAAATAACTTTTGACTCAAGTGTCACATGGACATAAAGAAATGCGAGGCTGTGCCCGAAGGCCCCAGGAAAAGTCCACTGTGTCTCCACGTTGTTTGAAGTCCCTCCTACAACCTCGAAGGAGCCTCACAATTGGAACACAGCTTTTGACCACCGCTCAGGGTAAGAGGTAGGACATCGCCAGCATCTCCCCCAGGAACGACTCCCACTACCCTCTCCAGAAGTCACCATGCTCTGGATCCCGGCGGGGCAGGGAGGCTGTTGGCTGGAAGGTGTGCCGTGAGCAAAAGGCCCTGAACCTTGCTCCTGCAACCTGAGCTCAGACAGGTTCTGGCAAGGGTAATGAGGAGATGCGAAGGCTTCCTGATGCCTCTGAATCCTGGCCCTGGCTTAGCGAGGTGTGTGTGTGTAGGCCAGATTGTTCTTAGCCACCAGAAAGCCAGGAGGTGGGTCTTTGCAGCATATGCATGTGCATGGACACACACACACACACACACACCTGTGGTCTGCGCAGTGTGCAGGCTGCTTGTGACTGCACACCTTCCTGAAGAATCCTGGCTTCCAGCCACGAAAGGTCATGCATTCAGGGGCAGGGGAGCTTTCTCAGGGGGCCCTCCCTGGAAGCCAAGAGTCAAAGGCTGTGTGTGAGGGTGCTTTCCTTTCTGGACCTGGAAGCCAAGAGTCAAAGGCTATGTGTGAGGGTGCTTTCCTTTCTGGACCAAGCTTTTGTGTTTCTTAGCTTCTGCTCAGACTGGATGAGTCGGTCAGGGGGCATTCAGGGGTTTTTCTGACCGCAGGGCACGTTGATGGGTCAGAGGGAGACTGGGAAATGTTTCAGCTGCTCCCTCGCATGGACCAGAGCCCTGCCCCCCGCCCCCTCTCTTTCACACACACACCTCTCTCTCTCTTCTCTCTCTCTCTCTCTCATACACACACACACCTTGGTGATAGGGGATGAGGTGTAGTCTTTTTTAAATAATTTTATTGGGGGCTCTTACAGAGTTTATAACGTTTCATGCATCCATTGTGTCAAGCATATTTGGACATAGGTTGCCATCATCCTTTTTTTTTTGTTGTTTGTTTGTTTGTTTGTTTTTGGGGCATCACTGCCCTCTGGTGGGATTGGGAGACTCAGTCTTGCTCCTGGAGAGCTGCTGCTGGATTTGAACTGCCAACCCAGTGGGCCGCAGTCCTCGTAGACAACCACCATGCCACCCGGGGCTCAGCTCTTGTTTTTAAGGAGACAAGTTTATGACTGAAATAACTTGTCTGCAGCCATTCACTGCAAATTCTTAAGCACAGTTTATTTGGAATAAGCCCACGATCGTATGAACTGGTACCCAATAACAATGCTTTTTACTCTCCTTCCTAGTGCTCCTCCTCAATTGTTCTTCTATTTCCCTTTGTTGCCATCATCCTTTTCTAAACATTTGCTTTCTACTTGAGCCCTTAACCGGATGCAGGAGAAGGTTCATTGTAACCACGAATGGCCGGTCGGGGCCTGGGAGGAAGCTGCCTTAATTGGGTCGCTAGCAAGAAAAAACTCCCTGGAACTGCCCAGCTCCTGAGCGGCTAACCACAGAAGAACTTCTTAGGAGAGGCACAGATGGGTGGACTGGTCAGAGGAAGGCTGGCTGGCGGGTCACCTGATGGCGACCTCCATCATGCCACCTCCTCTCCCCAGAGCTGCTCCACCCAATGTCCCTCCCATCTTAACAAGGGCTGCCTCAGTCTGTGCCCGATGGCGTTTCTTTTGCAAAAGAGGTCGGGTGAGCATATCCCCCCCTTGCCCTTTTAGGATGTGACTTACCTCCCCGCACCCCCAAACCAAGCGATGGAGTTAGTTTTCCTCTGTCTCTCCTCTCCTTTGTGCCCTTTGTATGTGAGGGGGTGGGGCGCACGTGTGAGGACACTGAGACTTGGGGGCTGCTGGCCGTCAGAGACAGCACCTCCTCTGTGCTGACGAGCACACAGCTGGTGTTCCAGAAGCAGCCACGGTGACGCAGCGCCGTGCAGGACCGGTCATGTGGCAGCCCGAGAGGAACCACGGAGGCGGCACGACAGACGATGCCAACTAGCCCAGGAAGGTTGGCACAGGACACTCCTGCCCGAGGCCTCCAGTGTTGGAGGGCGCTCAGTCCAGGCCCTGTGACAAGCATAGTCACTTAGCTTCTGTGTGGCCCTGGACCAGCCACTCCCCTTCCGTGAACCTTGTGTATGAAATGAAAGAGTAAAATGGGTGGGGGTGGGACAAAGGAGGAGCTGATACCAAGAGCTCAAATAGAAAGAGAATGCTTTGAGAATGATGATGGCAACAAATGTACAGATGTGCTTGACACAATGTATGTGTGTATTATGATAAGAGCTGTATGAATCCCCAATAAAGTGATTTTTTTTATAAAAGGAAATGATGGCAGCATCTGTATAAATATGCTGGATACAACTGATGTACAGACTGCTGTAAGAGTTGTAAGAGCCTCCAATAAAATGACTTTTAAAAGAGAGAGTAAGACAGGGTCATCTCTAAGGTTCTTTGCAGGCCTGAAATGCCATGTTGTTGAGGGTTTGGACTTCTGGAGCCACGGCATGAAATCCAGAAGTGGGCACAAAATACAGACAATAAGGACTGCTGGAGAGGGGTGTGGAGAGACTGGGGTGCTCACACCTTCCTGGTGGGACTGTAGCGTTGTACAACCACGATGGAAATTGGCATGGCGGGTCCTTAAACAGCTGCAAGTGCAATCCCTCATGATCCTGTCCTCTCTCAGCTGAGTCCATGCCCTAAAGATACAAAGACTACAACACCAACAGTCACAGGCACACTCACCTTTGCTGGGGCAATTTCATAATTGCAGGTAATATGGGAACAAAAAACAAACTGTAGAGGAATGGTGAGGCATGCCCTGGTCTTTGCATGCAATGGAATAGTATGCATCAACAAGGCCAGTGACGACCCTCTTACCCGTGCCAAGCCAGGGGCAGAACCAGAGCGCACTGTGCTTAGCAGAGTTAGTCAGTCTCATAAAGACCAGTCTTTAATGACACCATTGTCATATGGGAGAAACAAAGAAAAGAAAAGGGATTCTCACACCTGGAGCTCAGACTTTGAAGATGAGGAGGGATGAGACTGGGGGCGGGGCAGGAAGTAATGGCGGGAAGGAAGATGGGAGGGGACAAAGACAGGAACCACAGTCATGGCGGTTGAGACACTCTGAGTGATGCGATTTGAGGAGAGGAGCTGTATGTTTTCCTTTAAAAACCAGAATGGAGTGATCCATGGATAGAGTTTAGAAAAAGCGAGAGTAGGGGCCCGCAGCCTTCAACACCTCCCAAGTGGCCGCAAAATGGAGAAGCCAAACAGATGTGGACTTGGATTCTTTCATGACCTACAGACTCACTTCAAACAGGTGTGGGGGTCACCCTCCTCCTGGCCCTACTGTGCCGCAGACAGATGGCCTGTGGGGGTCACCTTGGAGCGCCTGCTGAGTCTGAGCACTGTTTGCAGGCATCCATCAGGAGGTGTCTGCAGTGTGCCTCCCTCCTGCAGGGGTTCACGTGTCACTGTGCTGGCTGCTGCGGAGACAAGGACTTCAGTCTTCCCAGCCACATTCAGGGCAGGCTGAGCCAGACCTCCTTCCCATAACCCTCATCATTCTTTATCGTGGAAGACAGCCTCCCCCAACACACCTTTCTTTTTAGCCCCTTGGCTAGCGTGTTGCTGCCGCTCTGGACTCAGGTTAGTTCTGGTCCCTTCTCCAGGACCAGGGGTCAGCCATCTCTTTCCCGAGTCTGGGACGGCCTGCCAGGGTGGATGGATTAGAATAATATGGCGGGTGGATTGGAGCAAAGATGGGGCAGTTGGGAGGGGAACATGGGTATCTCCTTTATCCTTGGGCTCCTGAGTGGCCTCACTGGTTGCACATATGCAGAGAATGTGGTCTTCTTTGAATTGTGGAAGGGCTCCTCCTGGGTGATGCATGAAGTTCAGTGCTTGCTGACGAACTGAAAAGGTTAATTGCCTCCCCCACCCCAGATGCAGCAGAAGAATGGCCTGGTGATTCGCTTCTGAAAGCTCATAGCCTTGAAAGACCCTGCAGAGTAGCTCAACCCTGTATCTGTGGGTCCCCACAAATCCGAGGCCACTTGCCTGGTTGGAGGATGGGGTGGGGATTTTGTGTGTGTGTGTGTGTTGTTGTTGTTGTTGTTTGGTAGGCAGGCACCCATGTGACA
Organism: Nesogale talazaci; assembly: GCA_004026705.1. Taxonomy (NCBI): domain Eukaryota; kingdom Metazoa; phylum Chordata; class Mammalia; order Afrosoricida; family Tenrecidae; genus Nesogale; species Nesogale talazaci. The sequence continues at coordinate 124,820 of PVJH01002398.1, read as the reverse complement.
GAGAGTTATGACTCAAGACCTTTTGCTGTTCCTTCCTTAATTAGACTTGCGGAAACGCTCTGTGTTTTACCTTAAAAGAAGCGTAATGAAGATGGATTACAGTTCAGGGTCTGATTGGAAAGAGAGCCAGGAACTGAGATTAATTAGCAGCAGCATGTGGTTTATTTTCAAGGTCGTTTTAAAAAAATATTGTTTTTTTTAAACTCGGGCTTTCAGAAACATGGGTGCCATACCTTCCAACTCTCCCTGAACCTCACATGCCAGGAGCGGTGGGCACTTGCTCTCCTGTGGCAGGCCCTTGGCGGCAGCCTCCATCACTCGCTGGGCCGAGATGTCTGTGGAGACTCCCCCCTCTCCGCCCCCCCCCTCCCCCTAGCTAAACGGTTCCCTCTGGCTCACGCTCGGGGATGGCTTCAATATGAACTGCTTTCCATCTGACATTTATCAGGAGACGTGTGGGTGTTGGATTTGGGGGTGGCTTTTAATAGTGCCAGCTGTTTCAAGTCTTCTAGAATTCCTCCACGTCCTTTTTATGAATGTTAGAGATTTCCAAGCATTTTCCGGAACCAAGGGAGGGCTCTGAAAGAACCCAATCACTAGGGTTCCGGTGCCCTTTGGGGGGTGTAAGCGACACCATGGATCATTCCCTGGTTGGCAGGCGGATCCTCCCCCACGCAGCCCCAGTTGGGGGTTCTGCCTTCTCTCTTCTTCTCTGACATCTTTTCCTTCTTCTGAAGGGCCGTCTCCTCTCCTTCCTACCCAGGACTAACTGTCATCACCCTAGTACATTCACAAGGGATTCTTGGGGCACTTGGGAGTAAAGGTAAACTCCTTTCCATGATCCCAGGGTCCTCCCTGCTTTGCCCCTCAGTTCCAGGCACAAGGCAACTTTCTTTTGGTCTTAATTTTTTTTCCAAAAAATAATTGTATTGGAGACTCTTACATCTCTTATCACATATTCATCCAGTGTGTCAAGCACCTTTGCACATATGCTGCCATCATCATTTTCAAAGCATTCTCTTCCCTCTTGAACCCCTGATATCCGCTCCCCATTTCTTCCCCCTCCTTCCCTGCCAACCCACCCTCCCTCCCTCATGAACCCTTGATAAGTTATAGATTTTTATTTTCATATCTTATATCATCCTCTGTCACCCCTTAACCACTTTTCTATTGCTTGCCTCCCTGAGAGGGGGTTACAGATTGATCCTTGTGATGGATTCCGCCTTTCTTTCCCCACCCTCTCCTAATCCTCCTGGTATTTTTACTCTCCTTGTTGGCCCTGAGGGGTTTATCTATCCTGGATTCTGTGTGTCGAGAGCTCTTATCTGTAACAGTGTGCATGCTCTGGTCTAATCAGATTTGTAAGGTAGAACTGAGGTCACGATAGTGGTTGTAAGGGCAAGCATCAAAGACTAGAGGAAAGTGGTGTGTTTAATCGGTGCTATACTGCACCCTGAGTGGCTCGTTTCTTACCTGTGACCCCTCTGTGAGGGGATTTCCAAGTTCTACAGATGGGCTTTGGTTTCCACTCCATCGCCACCCCAACCCCCATTCACCTTGGGTATGGTATTATTCTGGGTCTTAGATGCCTGATCCCATCGACACCTCCTGATCACACAGGCTGGTGTGCTTCTTTCATGTGGGTTTTGTTGCTTCTGAGCTAGATGACTGCTTATTTACCTTAATCTTTGGGTCTCTTAAACACATGACAACCCCTGCATCCCCACTCTCTTCCGCCATCTTCATAGTCCTTGCACAAGCTCCTCTTGGTGCCTGGAACAAACTCCCCAACTCTACTCTTCAGCTAATGCCACTACATCTTCCGGGTCTCCTGGTCCAGGTGAGCTTCTTACAGAGCCTTCTGAGTCCTTCCATCAGGCCCCTTCTCTGAGTCTTCGCCACAGTGTCCTGTCCCAGTCCTCGGTAGGAACTATCACATTTTGCCGTTATTTTGCCCATTTCTTTTAAAATTTTTATAAGGCAAATTAGGTGGAGGGTTTACATTTCAGATGTAAATGTATTCAGCAATTTAAGCAACTTATCAAATTTCCCCATAGCTGGCCCTGTCCCCTCCCCCTCCACCATGCAACACCCCCCCTACACACACACTTGCAGTTACCTAACCTACTGTCAATTTGAGGAAGGGGTGGAGTCTAGCCTGTCAATCAGGTCACAATGACCTTATTTGGAGACAGATAAAGAGCTCACTGAAGGCCAGATACACTCTTTCCCTGCAAGACATTCTTGTTGACCAGCCACCGGGAGACACTGAGAGAGCCAGAACCCTGGAGCTGGAGGAGCCACATCAGCACTGACAGACTTCCATCACCACTGGATCCACTTCCCACCCACTGGCCTGTGATCTGCCTGCATGCAGCATCATCGCATGGCTGCCTGAATCTAAAGAGGAATCTATGGACTAGTGTTGACATGGGGGATACGATTGGACTCAAGGACTTGATCTGAATGGGTTGGGGTGTTTTTTTAAATACAGATTTTACTGGGGGCTGTTACAACATTTAGTATATCATTCGTATCAAGCATATTTGTACACACGTCGCCACACTTATCTACATTATCTACTTGGACAAGCTCCTCTTCCCCTCTTTCCTCTAGTTCTTTATTTTTTTAATTCCAACTCCCCATATTTCTCCGTCCCCTTTCTCCTCCCCCATGAACTTCCAATAATTTACAAATTGTTATTACCTTTGCATATCTTACACTTTCTGATGTGTCATTTCACTTTACCCCCTCCCCCCACTGTCTGCACCCCAGAGAGGAGGTCACATGTAGATTTGAGAAATTTGTTCCCCCTTTCTACTCCACCATCCCTCCACCCTCCCAGTGTCACCACTCCCCACTAGTCTCAAGAGATTATCTATCCTAAATTTCCACATTTTCAACTCCAATGTGCATGCCCTGGTCTAGCCAAATCTGTCTGGCAGAATTGGGATAATGATAGTCAGTGGGAAGAAGCATTTGAGAACATTTCATTGCTACTACAGTGCACCTAGACTGGCTCATCTCCTCGCTATAACCCCTCTGTAAGAGGATATCTCTTCACTTATTGAGGGGCTTTGGGCCCCCAATTTGAACCCCCCCTCATTTATAATGATATATTTTTTAGGTCTTTGGGGTTTTCTTAGTGCACAAATACTCTTTATATAAAGTTCTCTCTTATACACACGAGTGTCTCTGAATTTGTTTCTCTAGCCAACCCAGACTAACCACCCCTCCCCATCCCAACAAACACCCCTTCTCCCTCTAGTCGACTCTTGTCTTCCCCTCCACTTGTGTGAACACCTGTCCACCCTCTGTCTATCCAGCCTCTTGCTTCCTCTTCCCTCCTCGGCCCTCCCGACCCTGGTCAATCATCCAAGTCTGTTTCCTTTGATCTGAAAAACTCTTGATTTTTTAATTTTACGATAATGATCTCAGGCAATGTTTGTCCATTTGTGACAGGCTAATTCACTCAGAATCATTGCCTTCCAAATATATTCATGCCATGAAGTGTTTTACAGTTTCATCATCATTCTTTAGAGTGTGTGTGTGTGCACGCGTGTGTGTGTTAAAGTTCAGTCATTTGTCCTTCCACTGAGGGGCCTTTTGATTATTTCCATCTGGTTGCTACTCTGAACAGCGCCATGATACACACGGTGCGATTTTGCATATTTCCCAAGAGGCTTTGGTTTGATTCCTCTGCTATGCTGAAGCCAACACTGGCTGGTGTGCCTGTTCCTGGGCTCAGTTCCGTGGGTGTTTGGCCAGAACTGGCTGGTCAGTGTGGGAGAGCTTGCCAACGTGGGCTGGGTCAATCAAGGAAAGAAGTTAGGTCCAGCCGTCTAGGCTGAGTGGTATAGTAGCGTCAGTGGGTGAATGTAGAAAGAACAACATCATGTTAGTCTGACACCACACACTCACCTGGAACTCACTTCATCCCAGCTCTTTAGAGCTGTGCCCATGGAGACCCAGGCAGGGGCAGGGGCATGCCCACGATGGTGTGGCCAGTGTCCCCATAAGTACACCTGCTGCCGCGGGGACGGAGCGTGCTCCTGGCTTCTAGCTGTGAGAGCTTTTTAAAGAAGTCAGATCCCTGTGCTCCATGTTACTTTTGTCACCGCTTTGAAAGATACAATACAGCCGCTAAGGCCACCATCGATATTTTGGTGAACTCTCAGAAAATAGGGTGGTGAAGGCTTTTAATAGCCACTTCATCAAGTTTAGCATTTTCTAGGCCATCACAAAAGGAACTGTAAATAAACCTTACTGAGTCATCGCTCAGACTGTGAACCTGTAAGTTATCCAGAGAGTCAGGGCCTAAAGCATATTCCCTTCCTCCCCCACGCGCCACGCCGGAGGGAGTCTGAGCAAGGTGATTCCAGCCCCATGTGGGGCCCCACGACCTCCAGACAAAGACTTATGAACCTACAAATGACATACTAACTAAATGAGCCCAGGATTTCCAGACTGCGGAGAATCACACAGCACTAGGTCACCATAAAGTTAAGACTCTTCCGGCTGGCCTCCGTCAAAGCAGAATTCCCTGGTAGCACATGAAGAGTTGCTGTCAAAGGCTGGGTGTCTTGGATTCAGCAGGGAGTCAGCCCCCAGCCTTCAGGGGGCTCACGATAGTCTGGGGGGACTTATGGTACGGACGAGGTTGGAAGTCTGAGGTGTCCTTCCTGGGGACCTGTGGGAAAGAAATTGAGTTAGGAAGAACTCCTTGGAAGGGCTGTAGAATTTATGGAGAGGACTCCTTTTTATTTGTTTATTTATAATCCTTTTATTGGGGGCTCATACAACTCTTAGCACAATCCACCCATCCATCCATTGTATGCAAAACACATTTGTACCTTGGATGTCCTCATCATTCTCAAAACATTTTCTTTCCACTGAAGCCCCTGGTATTGGCTCCTCCTCTATCTACCCCTTCTTGCTCTTCCTTCCCTCATGGACCCTTAATAATTTATAAACTATTATAATTTGGTCTTGTCGAGCCCTGTCTGATGTCTCCCTTTGCCCACGTCCCTGCGCACCCCAGGGAGGAGATTATATGTAGATCCTTCTACTCCACCTCCCCTCCACCCTCCCGGTATCACCACTCTCACCACTGGTCCTGAAGGGGTCATCTGTCCTGGCATCCCTTTTAACCTAGGAGGAGCTCGCCTGCATTTGCAGAGTGGTGAGGAGGAGCCAGTAGACAGAGAGAGGATGAAGATAAGGCCTCAGGCCGGTTCTTGGCCTGGGCTCCCAGGAAGACAAAGGAGATGGCGCCAGCGCCCAGGGGGCGGGGTGAGGTGAGGCTGGTCAGGTGGAGCAGGTGAGGAAGGGGCAGAAGCGCTGGTGGCTGTGGATCTGCTGGTGGACAAGGCAGCAGAGGTGAGGCAAGGCGAGCAGGCGGCCAGGCGGGGCGCACTAGAAGGCGCGCGTGCCTGCTCAGAGAGCGGGAGGGCATGGAGAAGTGGTGAGGGGTTGCATGATGGGAAGCAGCTCCTGGGCACAGACTTGTGGGAGCTGCCTGTGCCACAGAGAGGGTAGTGGGTGGTCGCGAGTGTGTGGCTGGTGTCAGGCCCCGTGAGAGAAAAGTAGCATAAAGCGAGTGACTGGAAGAGTTCCCCCAGCAACCAAGGACTGGAGAAGGTTGGTTCAAATTGGGGTTATTGTTTTCCAAACAGATATAAAGGAAATGGGGTGAAGCAGTTAAAATTTTGGGTAAGACCAGGGTTAAAGTGATGGGGCACACGATACAGAGAAGGGGCTGGAGACAACAAGGCCTGGCAGATTTGTGGGGAAGGCTGAGTCCCCGAGGGTCCGGAGTCAGAGGAAGGCTGAAAACAAATGCTACAGGGTGAGTGGAGGGAACTTGCTGGAAGGACAGGTGGCCATTGACAGAAAAGGGACTAGTTGGTTCTAGTGAATGGTGAGGTGGGCTATTTGGACTAATCCTCCTGCTGAAAAGAACCAAGAATCTTGGGTAAAATAGACAAAAACAAAACGTGACAAACACACCAACCCCCCTCCCCCACTCCACCCCCCCCACCCCCGCCAACTTCTTCAAAGTAACATATTTGTAAGAAAGATGTCGACATATTTGTAAGACATCAACAGGCCAACACTGGAGGGGAAAGAAGAAGCCAGAGAGACAAGAGAGAATCTGCCTTTTCCCACAAGGAGATTTTGCATTCTGGCCCACCTGCGCTGCTGCCTTCCTCCTGGGACTGTGGGCCCACAGTAAACATCGCAGGCGTCTGGGGGTGCGGCTGGCAGGAGGTCTTTCCCTTCGTAGGCAAGGCTTTCTCAGAATATGGCCTTCAAGTGGGGGGGCGAACGTAGTCGGCTGGGTGACTGTTCCTGTGACCTGTGACGTCATCCAGAACTATGGGAGAACTTGGGGCAGCGGGGCAGCTCCCCGCGATGCAGACTCTGAGGGACCCTGCCTGGCGGCTTTCCGAGACTGTCGCTCTTCATGGTCTTTCTTTCTCTGTGACGGCTGACCTTTCTGTTGACAGCGTCCGCAGAACCGCCATGCCGTTCATGTGCCATCCAGTCCATGCTGACGGCAGGGGGCACACTGCCCGCTGAGCCCTTCTCACAACTGGTGTGCTTGCACCCACTGTTGTGTCACTGTGCCGTCCATCTCATGGAGCCCCCCCTGCTCACCCGCCCGCTACTTGACCCAGCATGACGACGCTTCCTGGGACTTGTCTCTTCTGACAACATGTCCAGAGTATGTGAGGCAAGTCTCGCCAGCCTCTCTTGGGAGAAGCATTCTGGCTGTTCTTCTCCCAAGAAGGACTTATTCCTTGGGCAGGTCCATGGCACGTCCGGTCTTTTTTGCTAATGCCAGCGTTCAGATGCACCTATTCTTTTTTGGTCTCCAGTCGATGAGGGCCACTAAGGGCCAGCGATAGAGAGGGGGGAGAGGTCTCAGCTTGAGCATAACAGCAAGGAATTCTGACAGGAGGAAGTGATTTCAAGGCAGGACAGAGGACAGATGGATGTCTTACCTCCAGCATGAAGGGTTCTACTCCACCTGCAAAAGTCTCTGGGGGGTGGCAGTGGCTGATGCACATGGTAGCTGACTGAAAGGTTGACAGTTTGAGTCGGTCTAGAGGTGCCTCAGAAGAAAGGTCTGGTGCTCTGCCTTTGACAAAAATAATCGGACATCGGAGAAGGGCAGGACTGGCTTGAGCCAGAACAAGGGAGGGCAGGGCGCTGGGGAGAAGGCAGGAGGCAGCTCTCAGAGGAGATGGATCCTGCACAGGCCTGTGCTAGGGGTGGGGTCAGAGCTGTTTCTGAAGATTTCTCTGATCTGGTGACCAGCCAGGCATTCGTTATGAACCATCCCCACATGACTCAGAAGAAAGGCCTGGTGTTCTTTCCCTAAGAGGGCAGTCTGGAAACCCAGTGGAGCCCAGTGTGTCTCTGAAACTTGGGGATGACGTCAGTTAGAATCAATGCCATGACAACCAGTGTGGTGATCAGGTGACCATGGTGAGGTGGGGGGGAGGGGGGCTGGTGGGGGAAGGCCCAGCGGGGAGAGAAACAAGGCTCCCTGAAGCTCCTGAGAAGGCCGCTTCCTGCACAGGCTGAGGAGCGTTCATAAATTTCATCAGTTGAGAGGGGAAATAAAAAGAAAGAAAGGGAAAAACAAAAACTGCAAGCAGCGGTGATTAACCTCTGGCGTGCATTAGGAAGGACCGCCATCCTGATAGGAGAGGCCCAGGTGCACACAGCGTATCCCACGCCTCACATGTCTCCTTCCACCAGGGCTCTCTCGTGATAGCCTCCCAGGAACCCAAGGCTCAGAGTGTGAGGACTTGGAGCCCTCTCTGGCCAGGCTTAGAGATTCGGTGGTAGACTGGACAGATGTTGGGGGGGAGTTAGGAGACCCGGCTCTGGGTTTGAGTCCAGCCCCCTGAGGAACTGGCTCTGTGATGGCAAGCAGCTCACTGCTGCTCACGGACTCGCCCTCTGTCCCCGGTATCTGTGTGGACCTGCGGAGTGGGTGGAACCCCACCTGCACCCCTCTTCAGCAGGGCCCCCTTTTGCCTGTTTATACCCCCAGGTCAGAAAACATTTCCATTTTAATCCAGTGGATGGATACTTGCAAGCTAAAGCACTAAAGTGCTCACCTTTGCGGGGCTGGCGTTTGATGACTGTGCCAGGTCAGTCTGCGACAGGAGACCTCGTCAACGTGGTGGAAAGTGAGGACTTGAGGACTCGAGCCAAGGTAAGTATTTTCATTTGCTTCATATGCATGTAAAAATTGGACAGTGACTGCAGAAGACCAAAGAAAAATGGATGCATTTGAATCACGGTGCCGGGGAGAATATTGAAATTACCATGGACTGCCAAAAGAACCAGCACATCTGCCTTCAAAGAAATACAGCCAGCCTGCTCTCTAGAGGCCAGGATGGTGGGACTTTGGGGGTGCTGTCAGGAGAAACTAGTCCCTGGAGAAGGACACCAGGCTCGGTTTAGTTAAGAGGGGCCGGGAAAAGGAGGAAGGCCCTGGACGAGAAGGATGGTCGCTGTGGGTTCAAAGCTGAGGACCAGGGTCAGGGTGGTGCCGGGCCGGGCAGGGTTTTGTCGGGCATACACAGGTGAAGAAGCCCTGGCGGTGGGTAGCACTGGGCTCTGATTGCAAGGTTCAAACCCCTCCGCTGGTCCATGGGAGAGGGATAAGTCTCTGCTCCGGTAAAGACCGACGGCCTGGGAGAGCCTGCAGAGGTGGCTCTGAGCGGGAATCGACTCGTTGGCAGTGGATCTGGGTTAACCCACTAAAGGTGAGTGGGTCAAGTCCCCCAGCCCTAACTCAGGAGAAAGGGCTGTCAATCTGCTTTCTGGAAGATGACAGCCAAGTCAACCCGAAGGGCCACCCAGGGGTGCCCCAAGTGAGAATCCTACATCTCTATGCCTCAGAGGCTCAATGGGAGCCAGACTCTAGGTCAGCGGTTCTCAATCTCTGGGTCCTGACCCCTGTTGGGGTCGAATGACTCTTTCACAGGGGTCGCCTGATTCATCACAGTAGTAAAATGACAGTGATGAAGTAGCACCCCAAATCATGTCATGGTGGGGGCGGGGTCACCACATATGTATGAAAGGGTGGCGGCGTTAGGGAGGCTGAGAACCACTGCTGGGCCTGTGCTTCCCCTTTGCATGTGGACTTAAGCTCTGAGGTGGGTGCAGGCATGTGAATGTCAATCCCGACAGAGCCTGGGCACCGCTGCCCGAAGAGGGGGGCATTTGTGACTGTGCCCGCCCAGCCCCCCGCCCGGGAGCCAGGGTCTTGTTTCCGCTGCTTGTTTCCGCCCCAGGGAAGCCCCGTGCTGTCGCTAGGACTTGGCTTTGCTTTTGGCACGGTCATTCGGACATGTAAGGCTGAGGTCGCTGCGGCTGCTTATGCCACAGTGGTTACACACTGGGTTGTGCTTCACAAGGTCAGAAGTTCAAAACCACCAGCCGCTTCTCGAGACAAAGACAGCTTTCTCTCGTCTTAAGGAGTTACTGCTTTGAAGACTCCCAGGGGCAGTTCTACCTTGTCCCATGGGTCACTGTGAGCTGTCATTGACTCTGTGCCAGTTAAACTTTGAGTTGAGGGACTGCTGAGTCCGATCAGATGGCTTTCAGGAGTAAAAAGGTTAAGCAATGGCTTATGCCCGGGGCTACTAACCACAAAGTCAGTAGTTCAAAGCCACCAGCCAGTCCACAGCTGAAGGATGAGGCTGTCAGCTAAAATTGAGATTTTAATTGTCTGGACTGCAAAGCCCTCCACTATAGGGAGGCCTCGCTGGTCTGTGTCTCAGACTGCGTCTGTCTCAGCCGTGTTGTCGTCCCTTCTGCACTGCCCTGAGCCCTCAGTGTGCCCTTGGCCTGATTTCTGTTGCAAATACAGCCTCAGGGTCTCTGTGAGTCTCCCCCTGACTTATTCACATGGAGCAAATGAGTCAAAGGGGAAGTCACTGGGGATCGAGGATTCCTTGGTTCCCCATACCTGAGGGTAAGTACTGCAGTCACTAGGGTTCTAGTCCATACATGCCTGTGCTTATTCTGAACAAAAAAGACTTAACTACGTCTCCCTGATCGGTGGGTGGCGAGGCAGCTTGTCTTCATCTTGCTGTGATCAGAAGCTCTGGAGTCAGACCGACTCACAGCGACCGTAAGAACAGACAGAAGTGCTGTCCACTCCCAGTCCATCCTCACCCCTGCTGCTGTGCTTCTGTCGCTGTGTCCACCCGCCCCATTGACACGGTTCCTCCTGTTTGCTGACCCTCCACTTTGCCAAGGTTGACGTGCCCCTCCAGGGCTGGGAGTCTCTCCTGAGGTCACGTCCAAAGTGCCAGAAGCGACGTCTCGCCACCCTCACTTCTAAGGAGCACTCCTTTCAAGACAGACTTGCTCCTCCTTCGGGCCGCTCCTGGTGCTTTCAGCACCTTTCTCCTGCGCCAGGATCCAAACGCTCCCCTTCGTCTTCCTCACTGTCCAACTTTCACGTGCATACGAGGCAGCGGAAAGCACAGCGCGGGCTGGGTGCGTTTTAATCTTCTAAGTGCTATCGTGGCTCTTTCTCACTCTCAGGAGGCCTTGTGCGTAGTGCGATGCATGATTTGACCCCTTGACTGCTGCTTCCCTGAGTCTCCTGGTCCAGCTGGAGGCTTTGGGTCTTCGTTACATTGAGTCTGATCGCTACCGAAGACTGCAGGCCTTGCTCTTCCACAGCCAGTGTTGCAAGTCCTCTTCTCTTTCAGCAAACAAGCTTGTGTCATTTGCCTATTGAAGGTTGTTAGCAAGCCTTCTCCCAATCCTGATGCTGCATCCTTCTTCACAGGGCCCTGCTTTGCAGTGATGTGCTCAAAAGGAGACAACCTGAGACACACCTTTCCTGCTTTTAAACCAGGCAGTCTTCTCTGGTCCTGCTCTCACAACTGCCTATCGAGTCACACGTAAGGCTCTGCACGAGCACGACAAAGTGTTCTGGAATGCCCATTCCTTTCAATGCTATCCATAGTCCATTATAATCCGCACAATTGAATGCCCCTGCAGAGGCGAAAAGACACAAGGAATCATCTTTCTGATGATTCTGTGTTCAACCAAGACCCATCCGATGTCAGCAAGGCTATCCTTGTGTAATGTCCTCTTCTGAAGCGGACTTGAGTTTCCGGCAGCTCCCTGTGGAGGCTGTTGAATGATCTTTATCAGAATTCTACTCATCTGCAATATTAGTGACAGTGTTGAGCAGTTTCCACATTCTCTGGTAGCCTAGAGCCATGGGGTCAGCAGTGCAAGACTGTCAGCCACTCCATGGGAGGAAGAGGAGGTTTTCTTCTTCCACAGACAGTCGCACTTTCGGAAACCCACAAGGGCAGTTCTACCCTGCTGGGTCGTTGCTGGGAGTCAGACTGGACTCCAGGGCAGCAGGTCTTTGCTTTCGGAGCTCTCAGGGATGGGCACACACACGGGTCTCGTCAGTCAGGTTGCTGTCTTTCAGAATCCCAGGCATAGACTAAGCGAGTGCTTCCAGGGCTTCATTGACTTGCATATCAGCAAGGTATTCTTCTTCACTAATGTCTTCAATGCAGCTTGGACTTCTTCCTGCAAATCAATGCCTCTGAAAACCTGAATCTCATTAGGGTGCTTGGTGTGTGTGTGTGTGTGTGTGTGTGTGTGTGTGTGTGCACGCATACCCATTCAAAACAATGGCATCTGAATGGATCTGCTGGGTTCATTAATTTCAAGGCAGAGGGATCAGGTCAGAGGTTATGGCACCTGTTTCCTTTCTTTTTAAAAATATCATTTTACTGGGGGCTCTTACAACTCTTATAACCATCCATCTGTCAATTACATCAAGCATATTTGTTCATATGTTGCCATCAGCCTTTTCAAAACATTTTATTTCTACTGGAGCACTTGGCATCGTCCCTGTTTTTCCTCCCTCCCTCATGAACCCTTGATAATTTATAAATTACTGTTATTTCATATCTCACACCATTTGCTGTCTCCCTTCACCCATGTTTCTGCTGCTCGGCACTCTGGGTGGTGGTGGTGGGGGGGTGGTTTTTATGTCCATCATTGTGATCAGTTCCCCTTCCTCCCCTTTGTCTCTCCACTTTCTCTCTACCCTCATGGTCTCCCTACCCCCATCATTGTTCCTGGAATCTTTGTGTTGAGAGCACCTATCTGTATTGGCAACTGTTTTCTTGTTTAAATTCAATTTCAAAGGGGAATCTTGGTGGATTTTCTCAAAGGACAAAGGGCAACGATGACAGGCTTAGTGTGGAGAGTTTTTAAGAACATAGGAAATTGCACTGTTAAGAATGTGGCCAAGAAATTTGCAGCCAGCATTTTGCTTTCCATCACAACATACCTGCTCATGCTTAGAGGAGAGCAAGGGTTGCTTTAAGAGAACCCTTATGGCCATACCCACTCACGCCTTAACCTTGATCTTGCCCCCTCTGACTTCCCTTTGTCCTTCACGCCCCAAGAACTTTTAAAAGGAACATAACTTGGGTCTCCCCAGGATGCCCAAATAGCCACTGAGATATTATGTCAATAAAAGTTCCCAGAACTCTTCTAGGAAGGGTTAGAGATAGAAACCACATCTTCAGAAAACAGATAGACCCAGATGGAGGGGATGTCAGGATATGATAGCTTCCCCTGGTGATATTTGTGTTTAAGAGAAGACCTAGGGCTTTGTAACTACACCACCCTTATGTAGGACTCAGAGCCTGTTTTAGATCTGTTTTATTGTTGTTGTTGGTATTTGCTTTTTTCTGGAAAGGATAGAGAAAATGGTTACAAATATGAAGGGCACAATCCATGCCAGGGACATTTATATATAGAAACTGCTGGGTTGGTATCATGTTTTAGAACATACATTGTTTCACTACAATTAAAAAAAGAAATAGTGGGCTGAGCCCTGGTGGCATAGTGGTTGAGTGCGGGACTGCGGCCCACTGGGCTGGCAGTTCAAATCCAGCAGCAGCTCTCCAGGAGCAAGGCTGGGCCTCCCCCTCCCACCAGAGGGCAGTGATGCCCCCCAAAACATACAAACAAACAAACAAACAGAATAGCTTTGCATCCTCTGCCTTGGCCTGTGTTCCTGTCTTCTTGAGGAAACCATACCCTCACCCCCCTTTCTGTGAACAAGATATGGCTAATATTTCCCTTCGTTAAAGCTGAATGAGAAACTAAAACAAAAGAGACCCCTCCCCCCACAAATAACCCTTTCAATTTGCTCCCCTTTCTGATGACTTAAACACAAACACCTCTGTCTGGAATTCGAGAGTCTTTGCAATCTGGTTCCAATCTACTCTCCACACGTTCTACTCTCCATTACCCGCAGTCCGGATGCTACCACGTGGCCTGGAGTCCACCTGCTGATTGTTGAAGGTGCCCGCCCCTCCCACTGCTCCCCACCCTGCCAAGAGCCCTGTGATCGCCCCAGCTCCTCCCTATGCTGCTCTGGTCTCCTGCCTCACATGCCCTCCATCTCTCCCCAGTCAAGGGAGGTCTGGTGTCTTTGTGTGTCCTACCGTGCAATTCCAGGTAGGTCGGAGTGGACCTGGCCTCTGTAGTATTTTCGATGGCTGGTTTTTTAGCAGTAGATCACCAGGTCTTTCTTCTGAGGTGCTTCTGGGTAGACTAGAACCGATAACCTCTGGGTTAGCAGCTGAGTGCGTTGACACCCCCAGGGCCTCCTGCTTACCAATGCACTCTGTGTTAGCGCTTTCTTTTTCCCTATCACGATTCCCAGGCCCCTCAGCAAGGATTCACCTCCCCCAAACCACTTGCTCCAAAGTCCTTGTTTCAGGGTCTGCTTCTGGGGGGGATGCAACAAAGAGCATATCTCATTTCTCCTGCCCAGCGCAGGGGCCATGCCGTTGTCATGGCCTGCCAAATGAAGTCTGCGCTCAGTCAGTGGAGCACTTCTATTCTGCCCATGGAGTCACCACGGGTCCCATTTGTGGTTTTACTTTTAATGTCTATGGAATAAAGACAACTTAAAGTTTTATCTATAGAGTAAAGGTGCGCCGTGGTGGCACAGTACGGGACATGTCGAGCTGCTAACCTTAAGGGCAGTAGTTGGAAACCACCAGCTGCCCTGCAGGAGAAAGAGGAGGCTCCTACTCCCGCAGCCTCAGAAACCTACAGAGGCAGCTCCATTCTGTCTTTCAGGGTCCCTAGGAGCCGGCATCGACTCGCTGAGTGAGAAAGAAGAAAGACCCAAGTCCATTTCTCGTGTACTCGTTTGCCGTTGGAAGAGCAAACAGGTTAAAAACCCTCTTTCTATGACTGCTTCCCCTGCTCTCTGCTTGGTCCTTAGTTCTGGTTCCCACCTGTCCCAGGTACTCCTGCCACTTCCCCCACCCCATCAGTATGCAGCCCCAGTTCCCGTCCACCTGCCCCAGATACTCCTGCCACTTCCCCCACCCCATCAATATGCAGCCCCAGTTCCCGTCCTTTTGTCTTGTGGCAGGGGCTGGTCAGATAAAGACCCAGCACAGCTGACTGTGACTGGGGAGCAGTCCCCAGCTGCTCTGATCAGCTTTGGAGGTGCCCCCATGTCTCTCTAGCATGCATTGCACTCCCATAGGCCATCAGCCCACACCACATAGCTGGTCACCAAGGCATAGTCATCTTCCATATTTGGTGGTGGGAGGGGTATCCCTGCTGCTGCAAATGGTTCACCCACTGAGCTGCTAACCAAGAGGTTGTAGGTTCAAGTCCACCCAGAGGTGCGGGAAATGTCCTTCTGGAAAACTCGCCACTGCAAATCCAGGGAGCGTGGCTCTCCACGGCCTCCAGGGTCACCACAAGTCAGGGTCCGCTGGCCAGCACCCAGTGGTGGGGCTGTTGCAGGAATGAACAAACTATCTGCCTTCTGGAGTCAGGGTGGTGTAGAGGTGGCGCAGTGGGCTGCTACCTGCAAGGTTACCAGTCTGAGACCCCCAGTCGCTCTGAGGGAGAAAGACGGCGCCGAGCTTTCCACTCCAGTAAAGAGTGACGCTGGGAAACTCACAGGGGCCCTTCCACCCAGGCCTATTGGGTCACAATGGATCAGAATTGCCTCAATGGCACTGGGTTTGGTTTTGCTTGGTTTGCCCTGGCCTACCACAGCCACGCTGGTCCTAAGATTCCCAGAAGGCACCTGTAGGACTGGAGCTGACTGGGGTCTAGGCACAGAGAGATGAAGGGAGACCGGTGTCTCAATAGCATGCTAGCGACCGCTGACACAAAAGGCTGCCTCCTTACCCGCAGGCATGGTCCTGGGTACGCTAAGGCTGGCTTCGAGGGGACATAGGCCCAGGGGTGGGGGGCGGTAAGGAGCCAGAACGTGGGGGTGGGGGTAAGGAGAAACCAAAAAATGTGAGTCATAAGGCCAGCAGGGAGTCCTGCAAGCTATTAGATGATTAACCAGAGTGAAAACTCAGGGGACCAGCGATGCTGGCTGGCTACAACCCAGGATGCATCAGGGTTGCAGCTGCTTCGGGAGTTTGATTGGATAAAGTATTTTTTATTGGCCTTACATTTGGCCTCTAATTTTTCCCTTGTTCTTTCCTGGCGCCCGGTTCCTTGACTCTAGGGCCTGGGAGATCAGCAGGGGCTGGGAGTGGCCCTCCCACTGGCACTGCCCTCCCTCCCCCTGGCCTGTCTCCGGTCTTAGCCCCTCGCTGCCCTGGCTGTGCTTCAGTTGTCACTGGATAGGCCCTGCCGGCACCCCTTGCTGCCTCCTGACTCTATTGGCTTGCAGACTGAATGTCGTCTCCAGCCCGGAACCCAGACCTCCGCTTCAGGTGGGGGGTCCAGGTGGGCAGAGTAAGGCATTGGGAGGCGTGGTTAGACCTGGAACTTGGGTTAAAAACAAACAAACAAACAAACAAACAAACAAACAAACAAACACACCCACACCCACACCAAAATTGCAAGTGGATTCCGACCCCATGCGCACAGCTGAGAACCGCTCCGCCTTTCTTCTGCGACACCGCTGGGGGGACTCGAACCTCAAGTCCTCACGCTTGTCGTGGAGCCCCGCAGTGCCCACCTCTCGGGGAACTGGAGGCTGGATCCTTTTCCTATCTCCTGTCACACCGTCTGACGCGGGTGGGGCCCCTCCCTAGCAGTGAGCCGTGTTGAGCTGGCTGCTCACAGGGGGCCCGTGAGGTTGGCGTGGACGGAATGCGGAGGAACACAGGACGGGGGGGCGGGATCTGTGACTTGCCAGAGGTCGCAGAGTTATTCAACAGGGGCAAGGCGGGGAGCATTCCCACCCAGACCCTGGCCTTTGAAATCTGTCCGTGACTGCTATTCTGACTGGAACACGCCTCCCTCCTTCCAATGCCACTTGGTTCTCCTTGGCGCTCCAACCATCTCTGCCTTCCTGGTCCGTTTCCCGGAAACAAATCGAACGCTGATGGATGTTCTTTTCAATGCGCTGCTCCCACTTGAGCCCCTTTGTGTCCGTGGATGCTTCAGTCCCCTGTAAATAAGGTGCTAACCATTGCACCACCAGGGCGTCTCCAGGAATAATTTCTTTTTTTGGGGGTGGGGCATCACTGCTCTCCGGTGGTGGGAGTAGGAGGCCCAGCCCCACTGCTGGAACTGAACCTCCGTCCCAGTGGGCCGCAGTCCCGCGCACAACACCTACGCCACTGGGGCTCAGCCCCTCCAGGAACAATTTTGTGTGGGCAAGAGAACTGTGACTCGTGGAGTTCTGACTGGTGTCAAGGGGTTAACGTGCTGGTCTGCTAAGTGACGTGTTACAGGCTCCCGTTCACCCATGGCTGCTTCTGAAGAGAGAGGCCAGCTCTCCGAGTTGAAACTTCCCTCTGTGACCAGTCCTGCTCTGTTCCCCCGCGCCACTCAGCCACCTCCAGGCTGCAGCGTGATGGGATCCTCAGGTGCCCTGACCAGGCAGGGGTTCTTGTTTGCTCGCTCCATCCGCGGGAGGCAATGGTATGAGCCTGGAGGGAGGGAGTGGAGAGAAGCCAGGACAGCTCTCCCCCTTTTCTGCATTGCCTCTGGTCTCAGCCCCCACTCAGTGTGCTCTAGGTCTCAGGGGAAAGCTGCATTGGGGCAGCTTATGGTTCTGTTTCCCTGACCGGGCCTTGAGTCTTCTCAACTGTTCCGCCCCCCTCTTCCCTTCACACCATATTCACTCCTCTCTGACGCCTCAGGGTCATAACAGCAACCCCCCCCCCATCCTCCATAGCACAGCTCCTCTATGCATCTCACACTGAATTATGTCCCCCCAACAAATTCATATCCACCTGGGACCTCAGAATATGATATTATTTGGAACTAGAGGATTTGTGGATATAATTAGTAAGCTTGAATGAAGTCATACTGAATTCAGGTGTGCCCTCAATGAGTCCTAAATTAGTTAATTATGCCCTCGGTTAGTCAACTTAGAATGGGGTCATAATTAAGGTGTGTCCTCAGTCTAAGGTCTTCCAATTTAAGCAGATTACCTGAAGATGCCTGGGAAGAAGGCAGTGTGAGGACGTGAATAATGTAGTTATAAGTCAGGGAATGCCAAGGATTAAGTGACCAGATTTTAACCTTGGCAAAGCAGGACACCTTTGACGGGGTGGGAGGTGGGGGCAGGGTAATATTCTCTTCCCATTCTCCCGCCATTCCCTAGCTTGTCGTGCATTCTTTCCAAAAATTGGGACTTTTTAAAAAACACCACGGGATGCGGGAAAAGTTGATTAAAATCAGGACTGTCCCGCCCAAAGCGGGACATCTGGTCACTTTAGCCAAGGATGATTGGCAACCACCAGAAGCTCAGAGGAGTCAAGGAAGGATTCATGGCCCAGGTCACACCTTAACCTCAGATTTCTAGTTTCTAGAAGTAGTGATAGCAGAGATGATTATTTTAAAGCATACAGTAACTTGTTTCAGCAACCCTAAGAAACAACTGCTCGCTTTGCGGCTTCGTCCGTGGATGTTCGCTCTTCCTGTTTGGGCTGTCATCGTGGCTGGGCCAGGCTTCTCAGGGGTTTGGCAGTGCAGATGCAGTCACGCCGTGATGACTTCGGATACAGTGTAATCACATTCATGATGAGATCGGCTATAAGCAGCCAGTTAATGGAAAGGGAGTTCTCTCAGGGGTGTGGCCTGCTTTCAATATATGTGGACGCTCTGGCAAAGCTTGCTTGCTTTTTGCATCTGGCTTGTCATCTGACCTCTGGTCCTTTGTGTTTGAGCTGGCAGCCTCTTGGATTGTATGCTGATGCTAATTGCTATCAGCAGCTTGTCATCTTAGTCTGCCAACCTTGAAATTCATTTGCTTCTGCAGCCGGAGATCTGCCGTCTCACTGGCCATTCTTGGATTCATCAGCCTCTGCAACTCTGAATCCAGAGAAGCTGCCAGCCTGACATCTGACCCACAGACTTTGGACTTGCCTGCCTCTGTAACTATGGGACTCATTTCCTGGAGACAAACCTCTCTGTATATATACATAACTAAGCCTTTCTGGTTTTGCTTCTCTAGAGATTCCAGCCTAAGACATGCTTCCTCTCTCTTTCCAAATTTTGCCCTACAAAGTCCCACTGGAATGCCTCCTCCTTCAGGAAGTCTAACTTGACTGCTCCATCTCGACCCATGTTGATGAACCCCAGGAGGGCAGAGCACACAATTTGCCATTATTTCAAGGCCTGTTTATTCTTAGGCCCAATAGTGTAACTCTTTGATATGTACACCCCCCCATGTGTGTTATAAATCTTAACCACTATATCTGTGGCTATAATTCCATTTGGGAATAGGATATTCTGTGTTATGTTAATGAGGTCTTATCAGCATACATGTGTCTTACACAAGTCACTTCTGAGATATAAAAAGAACTGATTAGGTGCAGAAGCAGGGAGCACAGTGTGTGTGTAGATACTTTGTCACATGAAGATAGCCATAGACCCAGGGAACAGGAACTAAAAAGTGACAAAGACCTCCCTCTAGGACCTTGAGGGAGTGTGTTAGACAGGGTTCTCTAGAGAAACAAAACCAGGACACTAATAATTCTCTCTCTATATTTATGTAGATAGAAAGATACCTAACATACGAAAGAAACAGTTAACTAATCTATAAAGCGGTATAAATGGCCCAGTGCAACTCACTTGCGTGAGACAGCTAGTAGACTGGCAGTCCTTCTTGTCTTGAGGGCCGCTGAGTAGCCCTCTGTAGAGCAATTCAGGCTATCCGGCCACAAACAGCAAAGCAGGTTACCAACAGACAGCCAGATGACAGAGTCCAACAGTCCACAGTTCAAGAGATGTATATTCCAGGAGCGTGGTGAAGCAGGGCTTGAAGGAACCTCAACTCACAGCAACACAGTCCACGGATTAGGTATCCCATGGGTAGTGTCACTTGGAGATCAAGGTACAGGACGAACAAGGCAGCCAGCTGGTCTGAAGATTCAAGAGCAAGAGGGCAAGGGCGGGGCTCACCAAGCCATTTCTATCTCCACCCTTCAATTGATCTGTGTGTTCATTGACCATGTTGTCACAACAGACCTACCTATCATCTTTGGCCATGTTGGCACAACAAGTCTACCTATCACAGAGATAGGGAGACAGGGAGAGGAAGAGGGAGAGGGAGAGAAACAGAGGGAGAGGGAGAGGGAGAGGGAGAGGGAGAGACTTTATTTAAAGCTGGTGTCCTGAATTTGGATTTTTGGCCTTCTAAACTGGGTCTCTATTGAGTTGGAAACAAGTCAATGGCAGTGAGTTTGGGTTTGGAAATTGTGAGAAAATAAGTTTCTGTTCATTACATCCACCCACTTGTGTTATTTCTGCCATAGTGGCATTTAGACATGAAGACACTCTTCATAACAAGAAAAGAAAAAAACTCATGATAGTAAAGACAATAATAGCTAAAGAGGCTCAGAGAGGTTTAGTCACTTGCCTAAGGTCACACAGTAAAGAAATAGCAGAACAGAGGCTGGATGGGAGCTGTCTGCCTCTGAGCGTGCTTTCTGCTCACACTCCAGTGTGCTGTTAATCCAGGTTGCAGAACTGGATTGAGGGTAGATGATGGGGCTCTAAAAGGCAAGCAGAGGGCTCTGCTGCCAGTCAGAGATCAGCATCTCATGCCAACGAGACCCCTGAGGTTGGACCCAGACCCTCACCCCCTTTTTTTCCTTTTGTTCTGCACCACCCACCCCAAGCTTGCTTCATATCTTGCTCTCAGCCCAGGAGCTCCTCCCGCTGTCTCGGACAGTTTGCTCTTTCACGAGAAACCCCATCCAGGTAATTTTCCACTTCACACTGCAAAGAATATTAGCCACAGGGCTATTTTTATAGGAAAAACTCCTCAAAGTCAAGCAGCCCTCCACCCCTGGGCAGACAGCAGAAGTCCGCAGGGCAGCAGAGCTGGAAGGAGCTGGAAAAAATTAACTTCACGTATAGATTTCCAACCGTCCCTGGCTCCTGCGCACAGTGGTGAGTTTCCATATTTCCTGGCCATCTGAATCCCCTTCTCTCTTTAATCACAGGGTCTTTGGGCCCCTCTGCTGGGCCTGGCTATTCCTCACTGGAGAGTGGTGCTCCTCCTGCTACCAGGCTGTGGGGGAAATCCAACTCCAAGGCCTCCCCCCAGCTTGCCTTGCTTTCTTTACTTGGGGGCAGGGGCGGAGGTGGGGGGTGGGGGGCGGGGGTGGGACTTGGGTCAGGCCAGGAGGGAAATGATGGCCTTTGAGCAGCTGCCACGTGACTGGAGCATGCTGGCGCTTTGGGGTCATACATTTTCGTCCCTGCTACCTCTGCAGCAGGCTGGTTTCTCCGAAGCAGATGCCTAGATGGAGTTAGGCAGCCCTGACTCTCGGACGTCCCAGCCCTCAGCCAGACACATGTCTGATTGCGACAGGAACGTGGTCACCCAGGAGTTCCCTCTGGACAGATATCCAGCAATCGGATGCCAGGTCTTTCTTCTGGGGCTGGGGGCACAAGGCATGTAGAAAGCTTGAATACCTTGGTCCCTGCGTGAGTCAGACAAGGTTTGCACTCGACTACCAATCCCATGCTTGGCTGCCAGGGTCCACCCAGGGACACCGAGGAAGAAGGCCCAGGCAACCTGCTTCTTTGTAAAGACAAGGACACCATGAGGCGCACTCCCAGCTGGACCCCCTGGGGTAGCAACACTCTTAACAAGACGGGGCAGAATAAAAAGGGTGGAGGCGGATGGTGAACAGTCATACAGATCCACCAAAGCCTTAGCCCACCTGGGGGCAGCCCACAGGTGGGCATGTCTGGTGTTGGGCCAAAGTCCCACACCTACACGGTAAGGCAGGCCAGCAAAGGCTTTGCTTTCTGCTGTAGAAGGCTGTCGTTGTTTTAATTATGTGACGCTAGGATATTTTCCCTTCTCTCTTTTTTAGCCTTCCCATCACCCAGATAATTCGTATCCCCCACCTCCCCCACTCTACTGAGTGACTTTTCCTGCCTTCTCCTCCCAGCCCTTGTCACATCAAGGGGTGTTTCCATCACTATGGCAACCTCTTCTTGACTACTGAGGAGTAAGTAAGCATAAGCAGACCCACACTTACCTTGCTGTTGGAAGTGAAACCATGTGAAATTGTTCATTATAGAACAGTGTCAGACCACGTGTACTTCGGTCCAGTGACCGTGTGGAAAGAGGCTTTGATTCAGCAGGGAGGGACTGGGGGTAGGGAGAGAGACAGATGCCAGCCAGACCCAGACGCAGGAATTGTTTACGTAGACTGCTAAGTTAGCACACGTCAGCCCGTGCTGACCTTGCTTATTTGGCTAAAAGTGCTGCCCCCTCTGGTCGTCTCTTAATGGCTGGCATCAGGATAGGCAGCTAGCCCATGGGTCCAGGTCCCGAGAGGACCCACAGCTGTGACCCTCTGCCTCCTCTTCCTCCAGGGGCATCTGGGAGGAGCAGCCTCTTGTCTTCCCAGAGAGGGGAGTGGGATGCGGCGGCAGCCCAGATAGTGTCATCGACGAAGTACTCAGCAGGCCCTCGGTGACCACTGTGGAGACCCCGTCTTCCAGGGTCTCGGGGAGTGTGACAGTGGTGGACGAGGGTGGGAAGACAGGGCTTGCAACCAGGGGCTAGAACACGCACTGTAGAAGGAATCAAATGAACAGCCCTGGAGTGCGTCTGTGACTGTGGGTCTGGTGGGTCTGAGCTGTTAGAGAAACACTTCTCACAGCAGCTTCTGAGGGACGTGGGTTCATCAGAGGACCACGACCGTCCGGTGGAGAAGTCATTCAGTTGTAGTATCTATCCGGAACACATGGAGTCCAATCGCATGAAACAAACATTGCCCTTTCAGGTCAGCAGAGCACCGTGAGTCTGCCGCCAGTATGCTGGACAGTGAGACGGGGCAACAGATGCACCTCTAACCCTGGAGTCAGTGAAGGTTGGCGAACACACCATGACCAGCCAAGAGAACAGGCCCAGGCCATCCCATCTCTGAAGAACCAGCTAGAATGTTCCTTGGAAGCAAGAAAGCCGAGACTGGAGCTTGCTTACTTCCATCAAGCCATTAACTCCTGGGGTTATTTTCTGAAGAATACTCTTTGAAGAAGAAATTTAGGACTCTGGAATTTTCTATGCAGCGCCTACCACAGTGCCCTGTGTAATTTCATACTTAAGCTTTCAGTGGTTACTTAACCTTTCCTGCTGACGTCAGAGTCGTCGTGAGGTCAAAGTACACGGTGACGCTGGGGACGACGACGAGGGTAGTGTGGTCACGATGATGGTGGCATAGCCAGCACTGGTGAAGGGATGTTGGGGATGAGGGGCGTGGTAGGTCATGTTGGGAATTCCCTAGGAGCAGCTTCCAATCTAGTAGGCCTTCCAGATGGCATGGCTTCCTTAGGCTTGATAGAGTTAGTGGCCTGGGCTTGGATCCAGGGAGGAGCTCTGGCCGTGCAGGGGTAAGGGTTGGGATACTAACCAAAAGGTCCCGGGTTCAGAGCCACCAGCTGCGGGACAGGAGAAGGCTCCAGGTAAGCTGTTTGCCTACAGATGGTATCCTTGGTCACTCCAGACAATTGTCCTCTGTCCTCTGGATTGACCATGGCACGCGATCCCAACAGGAGGAAGGAGCTGGTACTGACTAGGTGCCCGTTGGCTTTTCTGACCTCGGTGGCTGCGGGGATGCTGTGAGGCTTGAGGAGGGGCAGGTGCCTCGGAAGGAAGGTGCTGGCGAACACACACCGCTCCTTCGAGGCAAAGACGAAGAGACTTCATCTCCTAGGCTTTGGACACGTGATCGGGAGAGGGGACCAGTCCCTGGAGAAGGACCTCCTGCTTGGTCCACGAGACAGATTGACAAAGTGCCCGCAGGCACGGCTCCACTCGTGGGCACAGTGACGGGACGCTGCAGGAGCGGGCGGTGCTTCTCTCTGCTGTGCGCAAGGCCACGAACAAGAGTGACAACAGCCCCAACAACAACAATGGCGTACCAAGATCAGGAAGTGACAGCTCGGGGAGGCCCATAGGCCCAGAGTCTAGAGAGACCTTGTTTACGTGGGACATCCACAGTGGATTTGCACCCTTGGTTCCTGGGCCTTCCATGGATAGGCATGTGATACAAACTCAGCTTTGGTGAGTGCAAGACTCTTGGGACGGTGGGCTGGTGGGGGAAGGGAGAGGGGGTAGCAGGACAGTGCAGGGAGGGCTTGTGGGCCCACTGAGAAACGAGGCAGAAACCTCGGATTTGCTTCTCTAAGTGGAGTCTCTCTGGAAGAATCCATTCTTGGCCCTGTCGGAAAAGGTAAAATGGTTTCAGACCTTCCAACAGGACCAGGCGAATGAGGTGTGGGTGTCGGAAATGGTACTGACGGTGGTGGTCATGGTGGGCCAGCAGGGAGGACAAGGCCATGCTGAGGGTGGCACCAGGGGCATACCTGGGACAGGCAACAACCACAGTGATGTAGGGGGAGATGGCAGTGGCATTGGTGCCATATTGAGTTGCCATATTGGTGGTGACCTTGGTGGGGCATCACGGGGAGCAAAGAGATCCTGCCCCGCCCCCTTTTTTCACCTGCAGGGCAGCACTGGCAGATGCCAGCCGGCCTGACACGAAGAAGGCCTTGTGTTAAGAGCCACTTCCTTGTCCTCTGAGCAGGAAGGTGGCCTTTCATTTTCTCCATAAATCAACCCCATAAACTTTACAATTTGCAGGTAGCCAGCCCCATAAACCAGTCCTGCCTGCAACTCGGAGCCTGAACACATAAATTCCCCTCGTTTCTTATGTCAGCAGCCATGTCATCATTGCACAGTGCTCGGAGCTGAGCTGACCTGCCCCGGGGACGCAGACAGTCCACCTCCATCTCGTTCAAGCCAAGCACGTGAGAATTCGACGCCGGCCTCTAGACAGAGGCCCCTATATCAAAGTGACATCATTTAACATCAATCTTCTCCCACGCTGCAGCAGGTCCTCCCTGGGGCCTGATACACAGCTTGCCCGGGAGCAGGGGCAGGGCTCCTGGAGGCAGGCTCACGCCCTTTCCCGACAAGAGTTGTTCTGCTCGGTCTCTGAACCATAACTCACCCGGGCGCAGCCACCAACACAGCGCTCAGAGGCACAAGCACGCTCGGCTCCCTGTGCCTTCTGCCCCCTGGCTTGAGGGAGAAATACAAGCTCCCTTTCTGTGGCTGGGTCCTTGCCAGGGCAGTCCTCAGAGCCCTCAAGGCCTTGAGAGGTGATGTTGCCACAGGTATATTGTTAGCCCCTCTCATGACATACAGCTTGAGGGGCGCCCACTGATTTCTCCCAGACTTGCTCTTTGGGGCCCAGCTGGTGTAGTAAGCTGCACCCTGAACGGCTAATCACAAGGTCAAGGACTCCAACCCACCAACTGCTCTGAGGGCGACTCCCTTAAGATTTAAAGTCTCAGGAAGTCCTCCGGGGCAGTTTCTCCTTCAGGGTTGATATGAGTGCGAGTGGACTCAAGGGCAGTTTGTTTGTTTGCTGTCCCTGTTAAATCTCGGCAGGTGTCTGGTGGTGTGGTGGAATGTGCACTGAGCATATCAAATCCACGGCCAGTGGTTTGAATCCACCAGCTGCTCCTATGGAGACAGACGAGACTGTCTGTTCCCGCCAAGATTTATCATCTTGGAATCCCAAAGGAGCAATTCCACTCTGTCCTATACAGTGGACGTAATGGCAGTGAGTTTGGTTCTCTCTGGAGGAGTCCCAGTAGAGTTGACATGCTCAGCTACTACAGGGAAGGTATGAGGTTCTAGTCCTGGTGAAGAAAGTCCCGGTGAACTGTTTCTGAAAAACCAGCTACTGAAACCTCTGCAGAGCACAGTTCCACTCTGACCCTCATGGGGGCTCCATAATCGAAGGCTTGTTGATGGCAACCGCTTTGGTTTCATTTAGGTTTCTCCTTGGAGGCCTGACCCACCTTTGTGTGGAGTTAGGTTTTACAGTGTCCACCATGTTCCCGACATGACTTTGAACTTATAAACTCATAGCTGCGGTTTGATGAAAGCTGTTGTCCTATGCATCTCCATCTTGGTGGGCAATGGGGAAAAAGCAACAGTGACAGTGCCTAGTTTTGTTGTTGTTGTTGTTTTCCTGGAAGGAATTGTTTATTTTGTGTGCATATTTTTCAATAGGGATGACATAACACCACAGCCACCTCTGGAAAAATCTGAGCTGGTGAGTAGAATGTTAAAGCTGATTGGAAATTTGATCCACAGATCTGTGGGTTTCCTACAATTTCCCTACTATTTTATTCATTTATGTTGCTATTCCTCTCTAATTTCATTTATTTATTGTCAATTTCAGAACATTTTATTCTCATACTCACTGTTGTTAGCTCCCTACTTCCCCTGTCATGTCTCTAGGTAATTATTAATTTAGATATTGCCTCTTTAGATTATCATACCTGGATTTTATATACAGAAGATCATCCAAAACACAAACAGGAAGCAAACAGATAATCAAACAAAAACCAGCAACAATACTGGACAATGCATAGAAAAACCTCAATCAAAAGGAAAGTAAAAAATATTAAAAATGGAAACAATTCTAAAATGGGTCAAAAGAAAACTCAAATGATAAGATATCACATTTTAACCTAACCACATCCACCATAGTCAATGTTACCATGCTCTCTGTCTGATAGCAAGACCACCGGACTATGTTCAGAGGACCCTCCTGGAGGCTTAATTTATGCAGGGACGCTACAAATGAACTTTGATCGTCCACTGTCAGCCATACCCTTCTGCAAACTAGATGTTCACAATTCAAACTCTATACCACTCACTTCCTGCTTCGAGTTTGAAATTTTTCACTATTTTTCACTTTCTCTATTATTTGTAATCCTTGGATCACACAGGCTGGTGTGCTTCTTCCATGTGGACTTAGTCGATGCCTCCTTTATATGGCTGTTTGTTTTAAGACAAGCCTTTTAAGAACCTGGTTGCTATTTTTTCTGATCTATCCTGAAGTACAATGCTGTCTATGATAGGGTAATATTGATATGCTTACAAAGAAGTAGGCATAACTACCTACAAGGAAGTCCAGTTAATACAAGTATTCTTCCAATGTACCCACCAGCCACTGAGGTTAGTGATGAAGAAATTAAAGAATTCTACCAATGTTTTCATTCTGAAATTAATCAAGGTGAATGGATAATGACTAGTGATTGGAATGTGAAAGGAGAAAACAAACAGGAAAGGTAGTTGGAAAATATGGCTTTTGTGATAGAAACAAAACTGGAGATTGCATGATATAATTTTGCCAGATCAATAACTTTTTCATTGCAACTACCTACTTTCAACAAATGATGACTGTCCATGTGGACTTCATCAGATGACATACACAGAATCAAAGTGACTACATCCTTGGGAAGAGATGATGAAGAAAGGCAGCATCACCTGTCAAAAGAAGGCCAGGAGCCTACCGTGGAATAGCCCACCAATTGCTCATATTCACATTCAGATTGAAACTGGAGAAAATTACAGCAAGGCCATGAGAGCCGAAATACAATGTTGAGTGTATCCCAGTTAGAGACCTCCTCAAGGGCAGACTGAATGCCCTAGTGGCCAAAGACTCGACCAGCTGCGGCATGACATCAAGAGCATCACACAAATAAAATAAAACTAAGAGCATCACGTATGAAAAAAGCAAAAGGTCACTTAAAAGACCAGAAAGAAAGAAAAGGCTAAAGTGGATCTCAGAAGGAACTCTGAAGCTCAGACTGGCTCACCATGATCAAAGAAAGGATGATATACCAGAGCTGATCAGAACATTTCAAAAGGCAGCTCAAGAAGATAAAAGATGCACTGTAAGGAAAGATATGCAAAGACCTTTAGTTAGCCAAAAATGCGAAGCTTTTCTCAAGGTGAAGGACCTGAAAGAAAAAAAATTCAAGCCGGGAGTCACAATGATGAAGGAGTCTATGGACAAAATATTGAAAGGGGGAGGAAGTATCAGAAGAAGAAGGGAGGGATGCCCAGAGTTGCTGCACCACAACGAATCAATCAGTGTTCAAATAGTTCAAGAGGGAGCACGTAGTCAAGTACTAAAGGCACTGAAAGAAGCAGCTCAGATGCCCTGGAGGAACTAGCCGAAAACAAGGCTCCGGGAACCGACAGAATGTCAAGAAATTGTGCACTCATTGGTCTACCCTAAGAAATTTGGAAAACAGCTACTTAGCCAAGTAACTGGAAGAGATCAATATTTGTGCCTATTACAAAAAAAAGATAACCAAATAGTTGCAGAAGTTACCAAATACTGTCATTAATATCACACACAAGTAAAGTTGTCCTGAAAGTAATTTAGAAGTACTGGCAGCAATGCATCAATAGGGAGCTGCCAGAAACTCCAGCCAGATTCAGATGAGGATGTGGGATGAAGTTCATCATTACTGACAGCAGATGGATCTTGGCTGAAATAAAAAAAAACAAACCTGCAAGATGTTCTCTGGTGATTTATTGACTAAGTAAAGGTATTTGACTGCAGAATCATAACAAACTGTGAATAATATTGAGAAAGATAGGGATTCCAGAACACTTAATTTTGCTCATTTGGAACCTATACACAAGCCATGAGGCAATCATTCCCACAGAACAAGGGAATAATACATGATTTCAAGTCAGAAAAGGTGTGTGTCAAGGCTGAATTTTTTCACCTTCCTATTCAACCTGTATGCTAAGCAAACAATCTGGGAAGCCAGACGCCATGATGAAAAAGGAGGTGTGATGATTAGAGGGAGACTCATGCACAACTGAGATACACAGATGACACAGATTTCCTTGCTGTGGTAGTTACATGGTGTAGCCTCAATGTGAGGATAATAGGGGAGGGGTGGAGTCTAGCCTGTCAATAAATCTGATGATGCCTCCTTGTGGGTATGGCCTTCTCATGAGGATTCTGGGGACTTCTTTTCTTTCTCCCTTGGAAGCAGGACACACACTCTTTGATTTTGTCTTCCTGTGGACAAGCCATGGGGAGGTAAACTGAAATCTGAAAGAGCCATGTGGCAGAGACCTATGGAGACAGCCCTGTAATGCTTCCTATGCCATTGGGTCCACAAGATTTTTCATCGACCTGCCTGTGGTTCTCCTGCATTCAGCATCATTGTGAGTGGCACCATGAGTCTTAAGAGGAATGGGTGATTATTGGATTTAAGGGCTTGATCTGGACAGGGCTGGAGTGTTTTCTTAATATACAATTGCTCTTTGATATAAAGCTCTCTCTTATTAATGAGTGTCTTATTCGGAGTGTCTCTCAAGTGGGCTTGAAGTGCTTACTGATGAAGATCAAAGACTGCAGCCATCAGGATGGATTACAACTCAACATAAAGAAAACAAAAATTCTCACAACCAGACCCACAGACAACATTATGATAAATGGAGAAGAGGTGGAAGTTGCCAAGGGTTTTCCTTTACTTGGTTTTACAATCAATGCTCATGAAAGCAGAAGTCAAGAAGTCAAAGGAAACATCGCAGCAGGCAATGTGCCTCAAAAGACATCTTGACAACGTTGAAGAGAAGAGCAGAATAAGGTGCACCTGACCCAAGCCATGGGGTTTTCAGTTTCCCCAAGTGCAAGTGCAAGCTGAATAACGAATGAGAAAGAATGCCGAAGAAACAGTGTGTTTGAATGATGGTGTTGGCAAAGAATCCTGAAAGTACCATGGACTGTCAGAAGAACAAGCAACTCCATTTTGGAGGCAGTATATCCGGAGTGCTCTTTAGAAGCAAGGAGGGTGGGCTTTGCCTCTTATACCTCGGACATGCTCTGGGAAGAGCCCAGTTCCTACAGAAGGACACATGCTTGGTCAAGCAGGGATCAGTGAAAGAGGAAAGTCCTCAGTGACATGGATTGACGCAGTGCCAGCAACAACGGGCTCATGGACTCAAGCTGCTGGCAGAAGAAGTCAGAGCAACCTGATTCTGTGTTCCTACTCAGCAAGCAGGGTAGGAGGAGAAGAAAAGCTGGTGAGACTGTCCCCTCCCCCAGAAACCCCGAGTGAGGCTTCCCCTTGAGTTTCTTTGACTCAAATGGGCTTACACGTGCCTGGCACTAAGCCAATCATGGACCACGGGTGGCTGAAGTAATATGATTGGCCCCTGGGTATAATAGAGGTTGGGGAGTCAATCACAATGTTCCTACAACTAAACCTAACAAAAATTGTCTTGCCACATTTTCCCCTCGGTCTACTGTGAAATCTTTCCATGTGGACACCAGCTTTAAATGTAATCACTAGGAAGAGATGTGTATCTCACGACACAATGTTCTTCACAATGTTGTGAACATTAGGTTAGTGCCTTTGTCCTCCAGATGTTACAGCTAACACAGCCCCCAAACATGTATTCTCCTCTCTGAATTACACATTTATAATCTAAACTAAAATCATCCTATGCCAGAATTATATGTGTGTGTGCCCCATTTATGCAGATCATGGAAGCAGCAGTTAAGAAATCAAACAATGCATTGCATTGGCCAAATCTGAAGTATGAGACCTCTTTAGGAGGTCTCTACAGAGAACTAAGGACCGATAACAAACAAACAAACATAGATCCAGGAATGGGTGTTGGACTCACACTAAATCTGAACTTCAACTTAAGAATAATTAGTTCTTACATCATGGCCCTGCTCCCTATTCACCCCAAGGAAGGGAACACAGAAGATATGAGCGCTATCAGAGTGTGGTGAAGGAATTACATGGTGCCTGGCTATCAGCTACAATAGCATCTGGGGTCCCGAAGACTTAAAATACGCTAATACGCAGGCTCCCAAGGGGGCTGTTAGGTTTCCAAACAAGCAGCCATCTAAGTGAGGGATCAATTAAGTCCGCATGGAAGAAGCACACCATCATCAGTCACGGAAAGATGAAAGTTTATATAATCTGAAGCTGAGGAAGGGATTAGTATCAGCCTAAATTGTGAGATTCTGGTTTGCAGAAGGCTATGGATGACAGTGGAAACCCAAGAAACCTTCCTGAGATTTACACAGGAAATAAACTGCCGGTGATTTCCCTCTGGTTGTGACAGAGGGATGGGAAGGAGCTCATTACCAAAGAGAGTGCAGGGGCAGATGGCTAGAGATCAAAATGATGATCCTCGTCACTCGACCCCTACTCTGATGCCTGCTGGGCCTCATCTGGTTCTCAACATTCTCGCTCACTCTCTCCTTTTCATATTGGGGTTTATCTGAGATGTATTTTGTCATTGGGGGTAGCCCTCTTGAGTTTTTGTTGTTTTTTTTTTTTCTGGTTTTCAGTATATGAAGTCCAGGATTGATGCATCTATAGAGACAACAAGTAGAATTAGGGTTCTTGAGGCCTAGGTTCTGAGGGGTGGGGCAGGGGGTACAGGGGAGCTCATATCAAGGAGCTCAAGAAGAAAGAGGATGTTTTGAAACTGATTGTGGTAGCAATTGTACCATACTGCTCACGGTGATGAAACTAAGGAGTGATGCGCTATCTGTATCCGCTCCCGATAAGGTGGCTTTAAAAAAAAAGTTGGAAAGGAGGGTACTTTGAAGACGAAAGTGGGCCTGACCCAACCTTGGCCTTTTCAATCAGCACACGTGCAGGTGAAAATTGGACACTGGATAAGGAAGGCCGAAGAAGAATGATGCACTTGACTTACGGTGCTGGTGACTACTGAAAGGACCACGATTGTCAAAAGAACAAACATATATATATGTTTTATACATGTTTATATATACATACATATTGGAAAACGTACAGCCAGATGCTCCTTAGAGACAAGGATGGTGAGCCTTCATCTCACACACGTGGGACATGTTATCAGCAGAGAGCTGGCTGGGGGCAGGACATCTGCTTGGTAAAGCACAGAGGAAGGCCCTGGCACGATGGGTGGGCAGAGTCGGTGGGGCAATGGATTCAGATGGAAGAGCTCTGGGAGGGCAGCACGGGACTGGGGCTTCGTTGGTAACACGGTTGCTCTGAGTCAGACCCGAGGAGGCAGCACCCAGCAAGGACGGGCAACAGAACCTTATCTCGCTATCTCTGACCTTTCAATTTACCCACCCACACAACTTTCCCCTAAGACTTTCCTTGCCAGGACATCGAAGCAGGACCTCTCTTTCCAATACCCCCACTGCCTAGGTGATTGGAATTTACAGGGTCCAGACTACCTTCTGTTGTAAGGTGCCATCTAGTTGACTCTGACCCATAGTGACCTTATGCACAACAGAAGGATCGTTCCCATGCTTGAGCCCACTGTGGCAGCCACTATGCCAGTCCCCACTACTTTGCCAACTATGATACCCTTCTCTAGGAATTGGTCTCCCCGGAAAATGTGTCAAAGGACATAAGACAAAGTCTGTCAATCCTTGCCTGTAAGAAGCACTCTGGTCGTACTTCTCCCAAGACAGAGGGAAGCTGCGGTCCTTTGTCACGGTGCTCTCCAGTCTTCTCCAGCATCAGTCCTTCTCCGGTCTTACTTATTCCAAGTCTGAGAGAGCCTGCCTAGAGCCCTCTCTAGATGTACATCCTCAAACCACTTTGACCAAAGAGATTTTGCCTTGCTGGGGTGAAGTTTTTCAAGATGTGGGGAGAGGAGGAAGACCACTCAATGGCTGCCATCTAACATGGGGCTAAGGCCACCACAAATCAACAGTCATTCCTCTAAGTCACCAGCAAATGTGACTGGGAATTCAAATCAAAATGGGGGGTGGGGTGGGGCGCATGGATGTCTCCAAGAAAACAATTACATTTCTACGGATGGATAAACTGGGAGCAGCAACATCCTATTGGGAAAAAGATTTAAGAATACTTACATAGATCCCCTCATTATTTGTAAGAATAGGCCTGGCACTCTGTTCCTAACTGGATACTTTTGACTCAATGTCCCTCCAGTCCTTGGTGACCCAGGCCGTGGGCTCTTGGTCACTGGGCCATGGGACTTTTGTCTTTTCAAAGTGCACAACATTCTTCATAGGCTACAGCAGAAGGATTCAATGTGGGGAACCCACTTACTGAACTGGGCTTTCTGTCAAACCCATTGGAAGTAGATTCAAGGGATGCACATTCTCCCTCAAATTTAAGCTCCAACACCGTATTAGGGGAACCAGCAGATGGCTGCTCTCCCAGGTTATGGAACTGGCAGTCCTTGACCATTGGTTCAGATCTCTTGCTTTGAGGGTGCCTGATAAATGGTGACCCTGGAGTGCCAGCCTTATCATTTTAATGCCTGCTTGCCTTTTACAAAGGAGCCCTGCTGACAGAGTGGTTATGCGTTGGACTGCTAACTAGCACCCCAAACCTCCAGCCACTCCTCAGAGAAAGAGGAGGCTGTCTCCTCCCATCAAGTTACAGCCTGGGAGACCCACAGGGGCTATGCCACCTTGCCCAGCTGGGTCACGACGAGTAGGCATCCACACACGGGCAGCGAGACTGGGTTGTCTGGGTCTGACTTTTGCATGGCGTGGACTCGTCTGGCAGGCCTGGTTCCCCCAGTGAGGGTGAGTGTCATTGACAGCTTTGCTCTGGCACCCACCCTTGTTGTTTGTGTAGTGTCCAGTCACACCTACGAGCTTAATCTGTATAAGTCCACAATTCACGTATTGCTGAAGTTGGCCTATATGTGCACAATTTCCTGTTCTCTTAAATTGTCTATCACTGACTATATTCTTGACGCCATCAATAGAATCATCGTATGCCCCAGTGGGTGAGGTCTAATGTTCTCTATTATCAAATGATCGTGGTTTCTCTAAGGTGAACCAGAGACATACATTAACCACAGGTGGATGAATGGACTTGGGGCTCAAACTTTATTGTAGCCCCAAGCTAAGAACAGTGATTTCTTATGACCACAGCACAGGACGAGGCAGTGTGTGATTCTGTGGGACAGAGGGTCGCTGTGATCTGGAACTGACTCAGTAGCACTTAGCACCAACCGCACCAACAACAGCATCTCAAACCATAAAGTGAATCAGTGCGGGATGGTGGGTCACTGTCCTTATGGGAGATCTGACTTCACACCTTAGCACTACACTGCAAGTTCAGCTATCACCTGTCTGTTGATGGAAACACAGCCAAGGCTGTGAGCAGATCGGAACAAATCATCTTGACCGAGACTAGGAAGAAAGGCCTGGAGATCTTTGAATAGGAGCCAATGAAGTCCCGTGGAGCACGATTATTCCTGGGAGCGCCTTGAGTTGGGGGTTGATCCTAGGGCAGCAAAAAGTCAATGAAACAAAACTTAAGAACACGGATAGGTTTTACAGGTCTTGTGGATGAGGAGCATGGGAGTGAAATCTGTTTTTTCTAAGTACTAAAGAAGAAACATGATAAAAATAACAGGTTGGGATCAGCCCATGACCCAGGGCAGCGTGTAGACGGAGGAGAAAGTCTAGGAAGAGAAGGCAGAGGGCTGGTAGGTTAGCTGAGGCCATCCAGAAAGTCCGGTTTCACGCTTCACGGAAGGAGGTGGGCCACTCAGAGGACAGGAGAGCTTCGAGAGGCCTGGTATGGGTGGGGGTGGGGTGTGTGTGCAAAAGACTATCTGAGACAACCTCAGAAGTGGGAGCCAGCATGCCCCCCCCTCCCCCTTCCCCAGAAGGCGACAGTTTAGGGCTTTAAAAATACTCCACCCTCGCTTTCATACATCAAGCAGCAACACGAGGCATTCTGGTGGAAATGAAGAGGAAAACAAAACCAAACCCTCAAGATGCTGAGTCAATATTCTCTTGAAAAGATGTATGGATGGCCTAAAAAGTCCGAAACCACGAGAGGAAGCTTTGGAAGCGTGTCTTCCTTTAAAAGGCTCATGGGTTTGGGCAAAAGCAGGGTTGTTTCACGGGATCTGTAGCTTACAAACAGGCAGCCAACTTCACTCATGGCTAAGGGAGACAAAGAAGCCACCACACACGAAAACAAAGACAAAACCCCTTTCTGATAATTGTACCCCGAACGGATCTGTCGAGGCTTGGTTGGTGCCAACTGGCTTTTGCTAAAACTCAAGGCCCAGGGCGCCCACCTCCCGCCCCTCGGATGCGCCCTCAGGTTACCGTATTTACGGCCCTCCTTTGGCGCTTCCATCTGCGGAAGCATCTCACGCGCAGCCGGCGCTTCACCACAGTGGCCCGGGGTGTACGGGGAACCTGGCATCTGGTTTCCCTTTGCGGCTGCTTCCCTTGGCCTTTGTTTACTCCTCAAGGAGACGGCTGTTTTCATTCCCACCCTGCTTGGTTTTCCATCCCGCCGCCTCTCTGCGTCCTGGTTCCAATAAAGCGCGCCGCCCGGGTTTATTGGACCCAGTGGCCTTGGCTCAACGTCTCCCAGGCTGCTGCCTCCAGCCAGAGCTGCGGGCTCCCAGGAAGGCAGTTTCCCTTCCTGCCTCGCTTCCTTCCACGCCGCTGCCTCCAGGCTCGGCTCCTGGGTGTGTACACGTGACCCGTGCCAGGCGACGAGTGCTTCTGGGTGGCAGAGGCAGCATGCCGAGAGGGAATGGCCGCTTGGCTGTTCAGGCGCGGCTGTTCAAACCCACCCAGGAAAGTGCGAGCAGGCCACGTGCTATTGTTTCACACCCCCACGCACCTCGAGCCAAACACAGGTTAAACTGGGACCACGTCATCCGTGCCACAGAGCGCTCTCAACCCCCTCCTCTTTCTTTCTTGAAGAAGTCACCCCAAAGGTCAAAGCGTCGTGAGACAGCAACATGCTCATCGTGTCATAAGCACTGAATTATTCACCGGGTCTTTTAAACATTGCAGTTGCAGGCTACGAGTTAAGCACACTATTGTTCCCAAGCCTGCCTGTGAATCTTGCTAGGTTTTCGCCCCTCCAAGTGTGTTCCCTGGGCCAGCTGCAGATGTGAGCCCTGCTCCAGAAGAACGGAGGTCCAGACACAATGTGAAGCACTTGGCTGCTAACCCAGGCCTGGGGCTTTGAGGTTAGCTGTTCAAACCACCTGGTGGCTGCACGGAAGCAAGACCTGGCAGCCTGCCCCAGTCAAGAGGACCTAGAGAGTCCCACAGGACGCTGAGTGCTCACATGGACTCAGTGCTGCTTTAGCAACAGCGACTTGACCCGCCGAATACAAAATCACTGTGTTGAAAGGATTCCCAGGTGTTTTAGGAGCACATTGAGGTTTGAAAAGTCCTCTAAACAAATTAAAACAAAACAGCCCAGAATGGGGCATTTTACCAAGCAAATGCCAGTCAAGTACTCAAACAATCCTAGGGCCCAGCAGGAAAGCTGGGTGAGACTCTCTAGGTTTTATGGCATTCCATGGTGCTCACCTTCTCAACACCATTGCTGAAGAGAAAGCGGGTGCATAAGCAAATGTGGTGAAGAAAGCTGATGGTGTCCGGTTATCAAAAGATGTAGCATCTGGGATCTTAAAGGCTTGAAGATAAGCAAGCAGTGGAGAAGCAGCAAAGTCCACAAGGAAGAAGCTCACCAGCCACTATGATCATGAGATGTTGATGGGATAAGGTATCAGGCATCAAAGAACAAAAAGATCATATCATTGTGAATATGGGAGAGTGTGGAGTGGGGACTCAAAGCCCAACTGTAGTCAAGACATCCCCTTACAGAAGGAGACAAGCTAGTTGGGGTGCAGCTTAGCAACCATGAAACATACAACCTAACACAATCCCATGCCAAACCCCAACCCAGCCATAGCCATGGAGCTACTGCTGTCCGACGAAAGGGCGGAGGATGACTGCCCCTTGAGTTCCCAACTCTGTAATTGCTACACAATTGTTACATCTCCCTTTCTTGAAGCAGCCGGTGGGTTTGAAACTAGCTTTTTCAAAAATTTAAATTATTTTATTGGGGGCTCCTACAGTTCTTATCACAATTCATACATCCAGTGTGTCAAGGACATTTATACATATGTTGTTATCATCATTCTCAAAATATTTTCTTTCTGCCTCAGCCCTTGGTATCAGCTCATTTCCCCCCACCCAACCTTATCTCCCTCATGAACTCTTGATAATTTACAAATTGTGATCATTTTTTTCATGTCTTACCCTGACAGCTGTCTCTCTTCCTCCAATTTTCTGCTGCCCATTCCCCTGGAAGGGGGTTCTATGTAGATCATTGTGGTCAGTTCCCCCTTTCTTTCCTCACCTTCCCCTTATCTTCCTGGTACGCCTCCTAAGGGATTTATCTGTCCTGGGTTCCCTGTGTTTCCAGCTCTGATCTGTACCAGTGTACATCCTCTTGTCTAGCCTGATTTGTAAGGTAGTATTGGGGTCATGATAGTGGGAGGAGGGGGGACCATTAAAGAACTAGAGGAAAATTGAATGTTTAAGTGGTCCTATACTACACCCTGACTGGCTCGTCTTTTCTTTGTGACCCTTCTGTAAGAGGATGTCTAATTGACACTATATCTTTTGCTAGTCAGGCACCATCAGCTCTATTTACTGCATTTACTTAGGCACTCACTATGTCTTCAGCGATCATGTTGGGAAGGTGAACATTACAGAATGTCAGGCTATTAGAACAAAGTGTTCTTATGTCGAGGGAGTGCTTAATTGAGGCCCAATGTCCATCTACTAACTTAATATTTAACATATAAATATATGTACATAGGTCTATTTCCTATTGTTATATGTAAATATATTTACATATGTACACACCTATATTTAGACCTCTATAAATGTCCTTTGCTTCTTTCTTCTTTCTTCTATTTCCTCTTACTCTCCTCGTCCCACTATCATTTTTGGCCTTTATTCGTGTTTCAGTAATTTCTATTGTCTACATTGCCCTTGATCAAGCTACACCAGGCATCTCACACCCTCCTCACCATTAATTTTAGATCACTTGTTCCCTTGTCCCTGGATTTGTTGACATCCCTCTTTTTTTCTTCCATCTCCTTCTCTCCCCTGTTCTCCCCCAGAACTGTCAGTCCCATTGTTTTCTCCTTTGGATTGTTTATCCCACTTATGTGGATAGACATACAGAGACAATAATAAGTATAAAAACAAGACAGAGCAAAACAGAACAACAAAAGACAAGAAAACAACAACAAAACCAACAACAAGAAAAGTCTATAAATGGTTTGTAGTCTGATGGAGTGCTACACCCTGCCCCCAAAGTCTATTTCTGGTATTCTCTGGGGACTTCATTGCTTTGCTCCTCTTGCAGCTCTGCTGCATGCCCTTCGTGAAACATTGATCGTTTGCTTAACAACCAAGCACTCAGCCACCGTGCAAACAGGCTCTGTGATGTGCTCCATAAGGGCAGCAAACATGACTTGCACTCGAGCTTGATAAGCCGCCTTCTCAGATCACTACTGAGCCTGCTCACTCATGGGCAGTCATCTTACCATCCTAAAGGACAGGCCGCCTCTTCTTTCCGGATACTTTTTGGCTGCCCTTGGCCATGAGGTCGGCTGTGTGTCCAGTTCCCCCAAGGTCAGTGCTAAGATCCACTCTTTTCTTCTTGCTTGTCATGAGCCCCAAGTGATGGTTTCTTGGGCCTCTTTCAACATTTCATCCAACTTGTCCACACCCCCCAACCTCCCCTCCACCCCCCACCCCTGCTGCTCAGAGCTACCTCTCAACTGCTCTCTTAACCTGCCAAGGGATGGGTTACTCCTAGGCTCCCTCTTCTACACCAAGAGATTGAAAACCAACCACACAGGCAACTCCCGGCAAGGTCAGCATATCTTGCTTGTGGGCAAAGCTAGCGTGACTGAAGTGCTAGGAGCCTCCTTGGACAAAGAATACGATGAACATCGTTTCTGTGCTAGCTGATGCCAAAGCCAGCCACGGGCCACCTCCTTCACTCATTTCCTTCCACGGCCACATGCTGGTGATTACCAGTCTTTGGTGAGGTTAAATACCTTGTCATTATCTCTTTGATTCCAAGCCATGCCTCCCTCCAGCAAAAAAGGAAACAAGATCACAGTAGGGCATTCCTTTACCTTTTTTTTTTTTTTAATGGAAGCAAATTAAAACACGAATTTTGCCTCACCGTCAACTGAGACTCCAGGTTGCCTCTTGAAATGAAATGGTGACATCTTGGTTCTGAGAAACACTACCCTTAGGAATGTCAACCGGCTTGGAAGAACCAGCTCCTTGAAGTTATCATGTGGTTCTTCAGTGTACATCGCAGTTCCTGACAGAGACAAGGACCGAGTCTCTGACTTACTCTGTCTCCTCTAGCTTAGCCTGGATCTTGGTGCAGAAGAACCAAAAGACTTTGAACTTTCTACACCCTGACATTTGTGTTCTTTCATTTCCTTTCCTTACCATTAAAAAAAAAAATCTAGCTTAAGAAAAAAAGACCTGTGCCCTGGAGAAACCCCTTGCCTATGCACTCCAAACTCCTGGCCTGTACAGGATAGTGTTTTAGTAATAGAAAGATATTGAAAATTCCAGTCTCTCTCAAAAGAAGAGTGGATTAAAAAAACACTCCCACTCAGAGTTTCATTATTTGTACCATCAAGTAAAATACAATAGTGAAATGATTGCTGGCATGGTTTAGTCTTTGCTGAGAGTCTTCTATTTTCTGAGCTTTATTAGTATTTTTTTAAAAGTCTGCATCCTGCTCTTTCTCATTTGCTGTCATGTCTCTAAGATTTATCTATGACATTGTAGGTAACAGGATGTGATAGGTAGGTTTATTGTGGCAACCTGGCCAATGAACACATGTGGGATTGATTGAAGGGCAGTTTAAGGGCAGAGAGAAAATGACTTGGAGATCCTTGCCTTTCTTGTCTCTAGCTCTTTGAGTATTGGACCCGTGTTCTGTTTCTCTGCCTCAACTTGCAAGCTACACTACCTGTGGGACACCCAACTTGTGAACTGTGTCCCTATAGTTTAAGGTTCCTTCAAGACACTACTGGTGTATGCATCACTTGAGCTGGGGACTGTCGGACCCTGTCACCTGACTGACTGCTGGTGTTCTGCCTTGCTGTTTGCTGCCTGTGGCCGGATTGCCTGACTTTCTCTAAAGAGGCTTCAGCTGTCTGCTTCCTTGATTTGCACCCTGCAGCCCTCGTGTCTTGAAGGACTGCCAATGTATTAGCGGTCTCATGGAAATGAGGTGCTCTAAGCCATTTGTACTGCTCTATAGACGAATTAGCTGTTTATTTCTCATGTTTATATCTATCAAATCATAAGTGTCCTGGTCTTGTTTTTCTAGTGAATCCCATCTAACACAGTTGATACCGGGAATGGGGTGAAGGTATGTGGACAGACCTCTCTGAATGGACCAAGAAGGTAAAGGTAATCACATCTCAGAAACACTCACCAAAGGATTACCTCTGAAGAGGAGGGCTTTAACAATCAAGTGGATGAGATGACATGCATGGTATAGACAAACTTTTCTTTTCTCTGCCACTTCTGTCCAATGACCAATGGGCAAAGGAACAAAGTGGACATGGTGGCAGGGATGGAGGTTATGCATAGGTGCAACAACATGGACTTCCACTCACCAAGGCTGACTTGGCCACTACCACTGCTGAGTGCCCCATCTGCCAGCAGCAGAAGTCAACATTGTGTCCAAGATATGGGACCATTCCTTGGGGAGATCAACCGGCAACTTGGTGGTAGGTTGATCAAACAGAACCACTTTCATTATGGAGGGAGCAGTGTTTTGTTCTTACTGGAATAGACACCTAC
This sequence comes from Nesogale talazaci, assembly GCA_004026705.1. NCBI lineage: Eukaryota > Metazoa > Chordata > Mammalia > Afrosoricida > Tenrecidae > Nesogale > Nesogale talazaci. Next base: position 84,774 of record PVJH01002398.1, on the reverse strand, counting down.
TCTGGATATGAATTTGCCTTCCCTGCATGCAATGCTTTTGCCCAAACTACCATTTATGGACTTACAGAATACCTCATCTACTGGCATGACATTCCACATAGCACTGCTTCAGATCAAGGAACTCACTTCACAGCAAATTCATAGCAATGGGCCCATGCCCATGGAATCCACTGGTCATATCATGTTCCTCATCATCCTGAAGCAGCTGGCTTAATAGAATGAAGGAATGGCCTCCTAAAGACACAATTACAGTGCCAGCTAGGTGGCAACAATTTGCAGTGCTAGGGCAATGTTCTCCAGTGTCAGAGGAAGCCAGCCTCCAACATTAACGATGGGGGTTTGGTAGGCACAATTGCACTGTGATAATTAATCAGTCATTATAGTAAAGTTATAGACCACGAGAAATATAAATAATGGAGTCAGACATGTTTATAGTAGCATGCTCACCTCAGCCCCACTTGGTGATCCACCTGGAGAGAGAGTAAGAGGGAGAAGGAGAGGACATGGGGAAAGGGACAAGGAGGAGAAGGAGAAGGGGAAGAGAGGCGGTTGAGAGAGGGGACTGGGGGTATTCTGACCAAGCCTTATATATCTTGGAGACCTTCCTGGCCCCGAATTATAGGCAAGGACATACGTCACAGGAAAGGGTTGTGCTATAGGAACACATTATAGGAGAGGGAGGTATCGGGGTCCCATGTGACAGGAGGGTGGACCCTAGTTTCATGGTGGCAGCCTAACCTTGATTGCCCTTTGGCTAGAGGCTTGATTTAGCGGAAGCTTTCAGGGGAAGTGACCCATTGTCCTAACAGCAGGGAGCTTAGGGAGAATAACTCCTAAAGCTTCAGGTCTCCCACCAGATGCTGGCAAATGGTTACTAATATTCGCTTAATATTTTGGAGTAGATATAATAATGGAAAAGTCCTATCTTACTCTGACACTCCAGGAAGTGCTACACATTCAAAACCAGCAGCGAATATATGGTGTTGTGTTTCCAATAGTCAGAATTCATGGGTTCAGGAACCAAGGGGTGGAAGCTGGAGTGGCCCCAATCACTATTTCTCCTAGTGACCCACTTGCAGCATTTTTTGCTTCCTGTCCCAGCAACCCTATGCACTTCAGGCCTGGAGGTCCTGGTCCCGAAGGAAGGAACTCTCCCACCTGGAAGCACAGCATGGATTCCACTGAACTGGCAGCTGAGAATGCCTCTTGGCCACTTTGGGCTTTTTGGCAATATCTTGTAAGGCATCTTCCCCAGGCAATGCGAAAGATGCAGTCCCACCTGGCATTTCAGCTTGAACAGTTTGGTTAATCTGCTCAGGTGTGGGTTGTTTTACTGATAGTGGATCAATCCCCTCAGCTGGCAGGGGTGTAGAGAACCCTGCCTAACACACAGGGTAAGTCCCGAAGTATTGGTACTGGGTCCAATCCCTCCATGGACGGGTTTATTCCGAACAAAAGGTGTTTACACTTGTCTCTGTGAACCACAGACGGCTGCAAACAAGTCCTCTTCATCAGACACTTGTCTCAGTCTCCTGAGTTTTGCCGTTAGGCGTCCGGGAGTCCGTTCTGATCCATAGAGAGACTCAGTGCACAACAGAGGGAGGCACTTCCCCATGGCACTGCTGTGCTGCGAGGTCTCCCTGTTGCAGCCACCCTGTCAGCCAAGCACCCTGAAATCAGGCTTCCTCTCTTTCGCCGCCCCTCCACTCTGCCAAGTATGATGTCCTTCTCCAGGGACTGTCTCTCCTGGTGACGGGGCTGAAGAACATGTGATGAACTCTTGCCCAGCTTGCTTCTAAGGAGCATTCTGGCTGTATTTCCTCAAGGAAGGGTCTGTTTATTCTTTTGCCAGTCTGTGGCACTTCCACTATTTCCTCACGCGAGTGCCTTCAAACTTTTCAGCATGCTCCAGAAAAGATCCAGTGGCTTGAGGGAAGTCTTCTGGGTCAGTAAGTTCAAGGCAGAAAGGCCAGCTCAGAGGGTTAGGGTGGCTGTGATTTGGGGGATTCCAAAGAGGTACAGGTTTTCAAGGGACACAGAATGATCACAGGAGCTTCCAACGAAGCTTCCAAAGATGGAAAGCGAGTTTGTTGAGGGAAAAGCCAGGGAAATGGTGCACAGAATATTTTTCTTCATCATGATGTTGCTCCCGTTCATTCTTCCAAGGTAGCAAGGGCTGCCCTATTACCATGTCCTTGGGAAAGCTTGCCCCGTCCACTCCCCACCTCCACCCCTACCCCTACCCCTTCAGACTTCTTTACGCTTCTCAAACTCAAAGAACATGTAAGAGGAACACGATTTGAACCCCCCTGAGGACACCACAACTATTGTTTTCATGTGATGTAAATCGAAGAGCTTGAAATTCTTTGAACAAGGGGTAGAGAGATGGGAAACACTATCTTCAGTGAGAGTGTCTATGATTTTGTAGCAATGGCTTTTTGAATTCCCTTCATATATTTATCACAATTTAAGGAAAAATGAAAGAAACAAAAGCAACCAAAAACCGAGAAAAGGAAAAAACAGAACAATAAACCCCAAACCAGACCCACAAACTACTACCTACCCAACAATGATATGAAGAAAATTCAAAGAGCGTTTACCTGTACTTCAATGACCTCCACACAGTCACGATTTTGATTTTTTGGCTCCCTTCTAGCCAGACATGCATTTTTTTCATAGATGTGGTCATAGTCTATGTAGCATTTTGTGGCCTGCTTCAAAATTTCTGAACAATATTTCCCTGTGCTTATTGGATAACTGCGTTCATGTTTGGGAAATTTCTTCTACCCCAGGCAAATGTGGATATCCTTTACAAACCTCAGTCATTCTCCAAAGCCAAAGCCACTTTTTCACTTGGTGGCTAGATTAAGCAGCGCTCCAGCACACAATGCTCCTGCTAGATCCCAGTCTCTTAGGAAATGTTGTGTCTCACTGCCAAATACTGTTTCCTTGAGATGAGGTGAAACTCTGTTTAAGGCATCCCAGACAAGTCATGACATGTCCCCAAGTCACCGTTGAGTGCTGTGAGGAGTGAGGTGATGTGACAGGTGGAATGGCGTCTCCCAGGACTTGTCAAAGCCCATTCTCGGTACTTGCGGATGTGGACAGAAAGTCTTTGACGTGGGTTGACATGAGGTTATACTGAAGTAGAATGGATCTTAAGCTAATCTGAGAGGTGCCATTACAAAAGAGGAAAGAGAGTCACACAGCAGGAAGGAAAAAGGAATGACAATAACCCTGAACATTCAGCAATTAAGAAAATTTAAAAGAGCTTACCTGTATTTCAATGACCTCAACTTACCAACTACTTGAACTTTTTTTTGCTTGCTTATATAGCTATGATATATATATTTATATATATATGTCACAGAAGTGGTCACAGTCTATATATCCTTGGTGGCCTGCTTTTCAGGTGGCACGGTGAAGATGGATGTAGCAATTACAATGATGCACCGATAAGCCAAGGGATATCAAGGATTTTTGGGGACACCTTGGCTCCCCGAAGTTGGAAGATCCCAGAAAAGCAACTTCCCTATAACCTTGGGAGAGAACACAGCATTTCCATCCCCCAGGACTTACCAGCCTCCAGAAATGTGAGACAAGAACGTGAGTTAGTCTGGGTAGACTAGAGATATTCATGGATATTGATATATATGCATAAGAAAGAGCTTTACATAAAAGAGCAATTGAATATTGAAAAGACATCCCAGCCCAGTCCAGATCAAGTCCATCAATCTGATATTAGCTCCTATGTCTGAGACCTTTTCAGACTCACACAACACATGCAATGATGCCAAATGCAGGAAGATCACAGGCCAGTGAGTGGAAGGTCTTGTGGATTCAGTGGTGGTGGACATCTTAGCCCTTGCATGGGTCTTCCTGTAACTCCTCCAGCTCCAGAGCTCTGGTTCCATCAGCGTAGTTCCATGTGTTTTGTCAGCAGGCCGATGAAGCAGAGAGAGAGAGAGAGAGAGCATGTGTCCCACCTCCAGGGAGGAAGACAGGAGTGCCCAGAATCCTCAGGAGGCCATGACAACACAGAGGCCTCATTAGCTGTAACCTGATAGACAGGCTAGATTCCATCCCTTCACTCTTAATCCTTTCATGTTGAAACCAGATTATGTAACTACCACAAACATTTTGTTGTCTTAAAGTCACATGTAATAAACCACAGAGACTCCATGTATGTTGGAGTGGAACTGTGCTCTGTAGTACTTTTCAATGGCTGATTGGCAGGAAGTTGACCATCAGGCCACCAGGTAGACTCTCAGCATCAGACAGCTGAGTGCTTTACCTGTCTGCACCGTCCAAAGATTTAAGTCATAATTTGTGGTCATCTGTTACAGCAGCTGCATGATACTAATACAGGTCACTTGTTAGGAAAAAGCTTCATTACAGCCCCTTGATTTTCCCCTCTCGCCTCCCTGCTGCAGTGCCCACCTCTCCTCTCAGAAGCAATTCACATTCTAGTCTCAAAAGCTGGTGAGCCTCCATGGTCAGAGACATCATGCATGTATATTGCTATTGTATATTTAGGAAATATAAAGAGATAAAGCACCTCTTCTTCAACTATCCGGAACAAAGCCGTCCGTAATATTTTAGTATGACCAGGAATATATTTCTTTAGGTTTAAAAAAAATGCATTCCTTATAAGAAACATTCCTTCTGACTAAAGACCAAGTGGTAAAAATAAGACTATCAACTCATTTCATTTCCTCGAGGTGCCTGCAAAGTCATGGTCCAGATGGACCCGACACGCCTGCCATGGGGCCTGTCATTTTTTATCCACGTGGTGACGGTGACAAGCAGTCTTCTCCGCCGTCACTAAGAAGTGATTTCATATGTTGTCAAGCATATGAAAGGCTTCTCCACTCAGAATAGCAAACAGCTGCTCGCCATCTCCAGCAAGCCTGGAGCGTGGAGACGGAGATCCGTGATGTGGGACTCTGGGACTCCTTCTAGCCCCAGCCTCTGGACTGTCCGTTTAGACAACACTTGGGTCTTTTGATTTGATACAGAATGACTTCTTTTACCAGGGGACTATGTGTAGCGTGCTTGTGCATTACAGGTGTGTGTGTGTGTGTGTGTGTGTGTGTGCGTGCGCGCGCGTGCACATGACTGTGTGTGTGTGCGTGTGCATGTGTCTAGGGTGTGTGTTTGTGTCTGTGTGTGGGGTGTGCACATGTGTATAGCATGTGTGTGAGCGTTAGGAGTAAGATTTCTGACGTGGAAGGTTGTGCTGTTACAGTTTTTGACTCTGAAGGAAAACTCCCAGGTGCCATGTATCGGGTTGTGAATGCCCTGACCTTCACCCCCTGATCAAACAACTGGCAATGGCCCTATGGGCAGCAGCTTCCTGGAGCCCAGGCTTCTTTCGTTTTCTCCCGATGGGGCGGACGCCACTTCACGGAGATTGTAGACGCACAAGCCACGCTCAGGGGCTTCAGCAGTGGACCGTCACCTGGCCCCTCACCCATCAATGAACTCTCCTATGTGGAGGGCACATGGTAATCAGGGTGAGGATGTCATGAGCCCCACACCCTTATAGCCAAGGCACCCACCCCCAACCTTGAGTGGGAGAGACTTATGGACCGCTTAGGACGTGTTGTGCCCAGTGCTCCTTGCAGGACCGGGGCATCTGTGGTCTCCGTCTCCTTCAGAGCAAACAGTAGGAGTCCCTGCATGGTGTTCGCGGTCAAGTCCTTGATGATTAGCGCAAAGGTTGGAGTTTCAAGTCTACTCAGGGCTGTCTCAGAAGGCAGACCTGGGGATGGTTGTGCACAAAGTCCTGGCCTTGAAGACCTTGGAGGCAGCTTTTCTCTGCACACAGGGGCTGCCGTGGGCTGTAGTCATAGTTAGCAACCTCCATGTAAGGACTGGTTCAGTCTAGGGTCAGTGCAGCGGGGCCATGCCGGAACTCAGAATGTTAACTTTGCCCTGTGACCCTTGGTGGCACATTGCTCACCGCTTGGTCAGTTACATCACTCATACATTCAGGGCTCAGAATACAATATCTAGAAGCAACACCACCAACTCTACTTCAGCTACAGATTTTTTGGGATTTTTGACGGTGAAATGCTTAACCCATCTCTTCTCCTCCCTCTGCGAATTTGTCTGGGAGCTCAGCTTCAGGCAGGCCCTGTAGGGCTTTCTGCCGTGCCTGGGCCAGGATGGCTCCTGTTCCATTCCCAAGCAGCCTGTGCCAGGCAGAGCCCTGCCCGGCAGAAATTACTTTTGCGGAGGGAAACCGTGTGCCTGCTGTTGCAGTTTCCATTAATTTCCTCTGACCTGTCCTTGGGGGGAAGCTCGTGATGACTGATAATTCTAGTTAATCCGTTAACTAGAAAAAGGAAACTAACCATCTAATAGGCAGAAGGAGGGAATGACTTGGCACACCATCTGCAAAATATAAACCTAAAATATTCCAGAGTGTTCTCTGGGAGGCCACAGCCATTAACGCCCTAAACGCCAGCTACTGCGAAGCCCTGTCTCCCAGTGGCGGCTGCCCGGGCCCTCTGTGCCAGGAGCGGGTACCGGCAGGGGCGCCTGGGCTGTTTTCTTTCCCCTTCTCGGCATGCTTGTGGCAAAACCGTTTCACTCGGGAAGGCAGCCCATCTCCAGCCCCGTCAGAGCATTCTGACATCTCTCTGAACAGTTGGCCTTACCCCGTTTCAGAAGATGTCATGGCTTATTAATTCTTTGCAGAAGCAATAAGAACTGGGTATTGGTTTAATTTGGGGCCAATTTACTGTTATAGTAGAAAATTTGGCTCTGTCCCCTTTTATTCCACTCAAGGACGGAGAGCTCCTGCTTTAACCCCTATGGTGCCGAGCTTCTGCCCCACTTCTACCTGAAGGGCTTTGGGCCAGCTCTTTAATTCGTGGTTTCCTCACTATGAAATGGAGATAACTGTAAGGGTAATTTCAGAGGAGGGTTTTGGTGAATATGAAGGTAATGACTTGTTTTCAGCGGCGACTCGCTGCTTTACGAAATCGAGATGTTTGGCATCTATTACCAAACCATGGCCTCCGCGTGGATTCCGAATCCCACGGACACCGCCAGCCAGCCAGAGGGGACTCCACCACCGTGGGTTTCCGAGGCCGTATGCCTTTCCAGGAGCAGGCAATCTCATTTCTCTTGCATGGATTTTTTTTTTTTTTTGCAGCAGAATGGAGATTTCTGCTTCCTGGGAGTAATTAGAAGCCGTGATGATTCTCTGTGCACTTTCTCCTGTGGAACAGCATCTAGAGCGAGTTAGAGGAGGTGTCATTCAAAAGGATGCCTGGGACTTCTCGCCATATGTGGCCCCCTTCCCCCCTTCTTTTTACTTGGGCCTCCTGTCTTACTTGTCTGACCCTGGGCCCTAGAGCTTGTGGCCCGGAGTCTCTATTTCCTCGGTGTGTGTGGGCTGGGGGGAGGTACAGAGTCACAGAACAGTGGTTTCTTCAGTGGCCCAGAGCTGCTCAGAGGCCTTCTTCCAACGACAGCGGACAGCTTCGTTAAGATGAACACGTTGAGTCTCCCTCCTCCAAGACCAAATCTACCTTTATGAGTTGAAGAGAAAATTTCGATTTGGAGAGACGGGAACTAAAGGCACAGCTTGTCGTGACCGTGCTGGCTATCGCCCAGCACCATCCAGATGGGCACTGTGGCTCCTGCGAAAATGAAGTGGGGTCATCATAGGACTTCCTCATCTCACTTCCGGAGAATCATGATCTGCACCCCCAGCTCAAGGCTGATGCCCTGGCCGCAGAGGCCAGACAGAGCTCTCCCCGACCTCTGCGCTAATTCTGACATCAGCTGACCTTTGCAGGGCACTCGCCACTACTCTGCTGGGTCCCCTAATGGGTTGCATGGGTCACACAAAGCTCACAAACCAGTCGCGGAGTTATGGGGCCCCTTAGGGAAGTAGCGGGTTGCAGTTCAGAATCAGCAGGAAGGCCCAAGTGCAGCCTCCTGTCAATCTCATGGTTCTGCTGCTGCTCTTGCTCTGCGACTGCGTCTCAAACCCTCCTGACACCACGACCCTTTCTCAACCCTCCTGATGCCACGACCCTTTCATACAGGTCCTCATGTGGTGGGGACCTCCAAATACAAAATTATTTTTGTTGCTAGTTCATCACTGTCATTTGACTACTGTTATGAATCATGTAAATATCTGATGTGCAGGATGTATTTCCATTGTTACAAATCGAACATCCTTAAAGCATAGTGATGAACCACAAAACAATATGTAATTATATATTATGAAATTTTTATTTCTAATGACAAATCAATGAACTGTTGTCTTGAAGCATGGTGTAGGTATAGCCTGGGTAACAGTCTTCATGCTGGGTACCTATATGTGGGGCATATGTGCATGTGGGTGGATCATCAGAAATATGTGTTTTCCGATGGTCTTAGGCAACTCCTGTGAAAGAGATGTTTGACCCCCAAAGGGGTCATGGCTCCCAGGTTGAGAACAGCTGCCCTAGAGTCTCTAGTCTACTTTTATGTCTGTTGGGTCCTGGGGGTTCTCAGTGCAGGGATGCTCGTGGTTCCTCTACCTTCCTCATAGTGGTCATGAGGCTCCCCCTTCTGCTTCCGTGACCTCATTTAAACCTACTGAAATGACAAAGCCAACCTCATGACACCTAATTTGCTTGGCCCCACCCCACAAGGTTGCCAGGCACCTCATTTACATTATTAAAAAGCTGTGCAACCCCCTTGGTGGACGACAAGTACTCTATCTGCATAGTCCCACCTAATCATTTGGTGGGAATGACAAAACCATGTGAGAGAGGCCATTTCCAAACTATTCACAGTCACCCCATTACACCACCTGAATAAGTGTGATCATTTATTTGAAAAGGGAGGCTCCGCAAGAATGTGCCACTTGCATAGGGCATGGTACAAGTAACACAGACAGTACCAGAGGCAGGGCCATTCGACCTTCGGCCACAAACTGGACTGGATGAATGTTCTTGTATGGGCCTAGGCCCATGGCAAAACTCCTGGGGCACGCTACACTTCTCAGAGGATCCTGTCAGCTGAGCCAGCGTCAGAGACGACGGTGGCCCGGGAAGAGGCTAAGGAAGACTATTGGGTCTGGGTATAGCATGTAGGAGTCCTTGTCAGAGAGTCTCCTAGAGTTTGAAGTTCTCAACTAGGGCTGCCCTTGCTCCTGGGAACATTTGGTAATGTTGCAAATCATGTCTGGTTGCCATAACCAGGCATGGGGGTGATGTCACTGGCATCCAGCAGGCAGAGACCAGGGATGCTACCAAATCCTCGACAGTGCACCAGGGGTGCCCTTGCAGCAAAGGGTTATCCATGGGAAGTGCATTCCCACACAGGTTGAGAAACTCCGCCCTGCAACCTCTTTCCATTGGAAGGGCCTGACTTGAGGGCGAATTTCAGAGGTACTCGAAGATCCTCTGCCTTGAAGCCTCTTCTGAGCCCTCTCTTGGCCAAGTCACAGAGCCCCTGTGGGAGTGTGGATATTTTCTCGAGGAGGACTTAGGAACAAGGGATTCGCTATGTCACCAGGGAAATGCCAGACCTGGAAGGGACTTTCAAGATCAGCCATGCAAATCCCACAGTTGCATTGATGAGGAAACTGAGGGCCTGGAAGAGGAAGTGACTTGCCGAGATGACACAGGGAGCGAAGTACTAAGTGGCCTGACAGTAATTCAAGAGGGGCTGAGAGGTCAGCAGGCAGCTACAGTGGAGGCCGGGGTGGAGATATCTTTTCTGTGTTACTTCAGGGCATGACCCCTGACCCTCTCTACAATGCAGGGGGAGCAGACACTAAACAAGTCCCACTGAGTTGACCCCAACTCAAACCCATCCCATGGACAGAGTGGGACCGCCCCTGTGGGTTCCTGAGATGGTGATTTTTTTCAGGAGTAGAGAGCCTGGTCTTTCTGTGGCGGAGGGCCGGTGGTTTCAAACTGCCAACCTTGCAGTCAGTAGCTCAAGGCAGGAACCTGCTGCTCCAGTGGACGCACACCTAGAGAACGTCTAGGGCAGCCCTGATGGTCTGTCAGTCCAGGGCTGTGGTTCTTATCTTGAAAAGGTGTCAGGGTCTCCAGGAGGGATGTTGCTGAACCCTACGACTTATTGCTCCCTTCCCCCCATGTTCATCTGGGTGGACTCAAGAAATAAATCCAAGGAGACTCAGGTGTGTATAAGAAATAGCTTTATATCAAAGGATAATTGCGTATTAAGAAAGCACCCCAGATGAGTGCAGATCACATCCATAATTCTGATAGGAGCCCACATGTCTGATACCAATTTACAAATTCCTCTTCAGACTCACACAACCCATACAGTGATGCCAAATGCAGGAAGATCACAGGTCGGTGGATGGAAAGTCTAGTGGATCCAGTGGCGGTGGAGGCATCTCTGTGCTTCATGGCTCTCCCAGCTCCAGGGCTCTGGCTGTATCAGCAGAGCTGCATGCAGCTTGCCAACGGGGAAGTGTTATAGCGAGTATGGGTCCCACCTCCAGGGAGGATGATAGGAGTTCCAAGAATCCTCAGGAGAGAGTCATGTTCACACACAGGTCTCATTGGCTATGACCTGATTGGCAGACTAGACTCCACCCCTTCACACGTTGACAGATTAGGTAACTACCACACCATTCAACCCCCAACTTCTGACCCAGAGTTCTGGGATGGGGTCCAAGAACCAGTCTTTCTACTAAGTTACCAGGTTAGAATCATGCTGCCGGACTGGGCACCTCCCTTTGAGAATCACTGGCCCAGTGGTGAGGGTCGGAAAGCTTGAGGGTTTCTTGTTACTGAGGAACACCCATCTTGGGAGGGATAGGAAGCATGATCCCTGGATGGGCAGCCACGAATGATGAGGGGGAAGCTGGAAAACTCACGTCTCTCCAATAAGCCCAGCATGTGACTCTGGATGGGTCTGTGACCCCAACCTTAGTGCAGCAAGATCTGAGCTTCAGTTCCTGAAGTAGCCCTGCTGTACCATGGGAAGGGCGACCATATGTGGATAGATCTTCCTCTGGTCCTGTGCCACCAAGTCCATTCCAACTCCTAGAGCCCTAGATGACACAGCAATACCAGGTTGTTCTCTTGATAGAAATGGAGTGCTGGCTCTTTTCTCCCGAGGAGCTGTGGGAGGTAGGATGGGGGTTTCGAAGCTCTGGCAGTTCAGTGAGCAGTCCACCGGGTGCCTCCTAATACAACAGTTTTAGGGGACATCTCAGGGTCTTTCCTTTCAATTAAGTTTCTCATGAACATTTGGAAACCCTCTCATGTGTCTTCTGACTACATGTTTAGAGACTGTGCCCAAAGTAGGACGCTCAGTGCCTCGGAACCTGCTGGGTCCACTGCTCCAGGCCCGGGTAGACCAGGTCTCCAGAACTGGTCTTGTCAGCAGATGCCTTGAGTTTAGGGGCTTGTCCACTCCGGGAAGGGCCTTGGAGATCCATGAGGAGCGGATGTGGGGTCTCTCTCTAAGGTGCCAAAGAGAGGGGCCTCAGAAAGCAAGGAGGTGTGCTCCAAGTCACCCACTTGGATAATCGAAGGGCCTGAACCAGTGCTTCTTGGGTCAGAGATCTTTCCACTCCCACTGATACAGTCTGTTGCCGTGGAGAGAATCCCAGCTGCCAGCGCCCTTGTAGGACAGACAGAGTAGACACGCTCCAGTGGGCGGCCACTGTTTATGAGTGCAGACAAGCAGCTGGTGAATTTGAACCGCCTTTTCATCAGCAGCTGAGCATTCACTAGAGTGCCACCAGGGCCTCTTATGTGGAGACATGCCGATGCTGTTCTGGCCCCCAGCGACCTTATGGGCAACAGCTTCAGACACCGCCCTGTCCCGTCGTTGCAGCTGCTGTGTCAGTCCACTCGTTGAGGGCCCATCCCTTCTGTTGCTGTCCCTCCTCTTTACCACGCACGATGTCCTCCTCCAGGGGCTGCCCTCTCATGAGATGTAGTCTGCTCGGCCCAGCTTCTAAGAAGTGTTCTGGCTGTGCTTCCTCCAAGAGAGGCTCTTTGTGCTGTCCAGGGGACTTTGGGTGTTTCTCACCCGAAGTGCCCTAATGATGTGCTTCATTTCCTGAGATGCGCGAATTCAAAAGGAGCCCTTGGGCGGACCCAAGGGTGAAGTTCTGGACTACTAGTGGATGTTCAGCCCCACCTGGGGCCTCCATAGACAGGGGGCTGTGGCTCTGTTTTCCAGCAGTCACAGTTCCGGACCTCCCCGGAGCAGCTCTGTCTGCACCCGTGGGATTGCTGAGAGCTGGGAGTTGATGTAATGACAGCAACATACACTTTGAAAAGATACCCTGCAAAGTGCTAGGGTATCAGCTCAAACCAGATCACTCCTATTTTTCACCCAGATGTCGAAAATGGAGTAATCAAGCCTAGTTGAAACCTTTGAGTGGAAGACCATTTTGACATAATCCAACAAAGCCTTAGACCAGGCATGCCCAATATGTCGATCATGATCTACTGGTAGATCAGAAATGTAGTGTGGGTAGATCGCATGGCATTGAAAACATAGACGTAATCCCGTCACTTCTTTGATATACAGCACAGCCAATCAGATGCAATCCTAGGTGTCAAACGCATGTGCAAACAACTGCACTAAGTGCAGCAAAACTGACAAGCTAAGTTATCACCAATTTTTAGACCTTGGTTTTTTTCTCTTCAATGTGAGAAAGGGTATTCAAATGAGTAGGGCAGCTGGACCAAGTAAGAAGACAAACACATCTCACTTTCATATGGAATGGGAAATTTTGACACCACAAACTGACATTCAGCTCAAGTCCAGAGCACATGAAGTTCTGGAACTTACAGAGGGAAAGCACCCAAACATGAGAAAATGTGCTACCTCTTTGACTACATTATTTGACTCTACTTACTTATGTGAGTCAACCTTTTCCCACGTAAAGATCATTAAGTCCCAGTACCGTTCCACCCTGACTGTAATCATTTGGAAGTGTGCTTGAGGCTGGCTGTCAGCAGCTACTGTCCGGCCAGGGCATCCCTGGCTCACTCCATTCAGTGCAAGTCATCAGAGTCAACTTAGCTCATGACCAAAAAAATACATAGGTAAGTGTGTGGTGTTATGCATTATGGACTCATGTGGTTATGCAAGGTCCATAAACATACATTGTCCACATAAAGAATTGTCAATGCATTTATAAATAAATGTAATAAATAAATATATGCTTTGCATTTTTGTGGTTGGTAGATCATTTTTGTTTGTTTGGGTTTTTTTGTTTTGGTTTTTGGTTTTTGGTCATCACTGCCCTCTGGTGGTGGGAGTAGGAGGCCCAGCCTTTGCTCCTGTGGAGCCGCTGCTGGAATTGAACCGGTAGATCATTTTATAAGTAGCTCACATGCTGAAAAAGTGTGAGCAGCCCTGCCTTAGACACTGTATCTGTATTCCTGGTCTACTCTGCCTCTAGCTCTCACTACCTTTCATGGGGCACATTTCTGGTCTTCTCTATGGCTTTTCACAAGTAGAGCATCTGAGGAAATTTGGCAAGGAAAAGAAACAGGGGACCTAACCCATGAATCTTCTTTTAAAAACACCTCCCTCCCCCATTTCAGGCACCAGTCCAGCAATGCATGTTACTTGTAGGAGGAAACAAGTCAGTCAAAACCCAACGACTGTTTTGACAATGTAGTGATGACTCTACGGGCCAAAAGAGTGACGTATTTGGGACCTGGCATTCCTGAGAGCACTGGGCTCCCTTCCTGCAGTCCCAGATCTCACTTCTGTGTCCTCAGCTTTCGGGTCTTTGAAGGAAGGAGACTGTGAACACACCTGGACCTCTAGTTCTGGGCCATTTCTTCAACAAGAACAGTTTGGGCAGGCCTGCAAATGCCTAGCTCCACTCTGGGAGAATGAAACCAACATATTGTGAGTACTTACTCTAGGCCCACATGCTCCCAGACACTGTCCAGTTCGATCATCGCCAACTCTCTCCACTAATGGTATCTAGGACTGCCAAGAACTAGGCAGGCTGGCTGTTCCAGTCCCTGCCTTGAACTGAGAGGACACCCACACCATCATGGATGCTGGACATTGTAGCCTGTTCTACCAGAGACTAAGGTGGTGGGACCACCGAAGTCGGAGCAACACCATACATCTGTCATAGAACTTCTTTCCATGCCTTCAATGGGATCCCTAACATGAATGGAAATCACCCCTCTAAGGACCATACGCTGCAACTTGCTATATGGAATCCTTACACTGAGTGGCGCGGCAGGCAGAGAGAACCTTGTATGGAATCAAATGGAAGTGGGTTCAAGGACTGTTTTTCCCAAACTCTGGCATTTTATCTCTCCTCCCCCCAGTGTTCCTTTCACACCAGGCAGTCTCCCTGAGACTAGCCATTGCCTGCTGAGGCAGTAGCCTGAGGCGTTGGACTCTGGCTTCCAGATCAGAGGAGGCACGGGCAGAACCTGCCATCTGCGGAGGACATGGCCTTGCTTGCTGAACGGGGAGGGCTTGAAGCACTTGCTTCAAGATGAAAGTCTTCCACAGGGATGACCACTCAGTGTATGGAAGATGGAAGCCCTGGCAACTGGACCAGGAGAGGACTTCATGGAAATTGGAGAAAAGATCCAAGTTGTCTAAATTTTGCTGGGATTCATGGGAACAGCAGTCAAGAAATCAAACCGTGGATTGCGTGGGGCAAATCTACCGCCCAGGATTCCTTTAAAGTGTTGAAGAGCAGAGGGGTCCCTTTGAGGATGAAGGTGTGTCCAACCACATCCATTGTATTTTCAGTCACCTCAGAGACACATCAAAGCTGGAACCGGGGACAAGATGGAAGGAGCATGGGTCATTTGACTGACGATGTTGGAAACGGATTTCGAAAGCTCTGTGGACTCCCGGAAGGTCAGACAAAGCTCTCTCAAAAAATGCTCCCTGGAAATGAGATGATGAGACGTCCTGTGTGTGTGTTCAACCCAGATGAGCTGGGTCCCGGGAGAAGGGCATTGTGCCGGCTGAAGTAGGATGAGAAAGAGAGAGGGAAGTCCCTCCGCAAGATGGGCAGACACAGCGGCTGCAGCCCCAGTCTCACCCCCACGGCGTGTCGCTGCGCTGTGAGGGGCCCCGTGAGTCGGGACTAACATCAGACTTAACATCAACAGTTCATTCACCAGCACCAGGTGGGGACGAGCCCTAATGAGAGGTCACTGTACCCTGCCAAGGAAAAAGACCCTTCTGAGTATACTCTCTTCCGAAGTGAGCAGACACTTGACTTAACCCGTGTTCTTTGGGACAGACTGTTCTTTCTACCCCCCCCCCCCACCCCGCCATACCTACCTTCCATTTCTCCCCGCCAGCCCCCCAACCTCCCTCCTCAGGAGACCCCCTCCCTGCTTTCCAGCTGCTCCTGTTCACTCTGTGGAAAATGATAGGTGACAAGTTGCTCCCTGAGATACCCCCAATCAGATAAGCCAGGAGGGGAAGCGAGCTCTCTTGGAATAAAAGCAGGCGATACTTTGGAAATTAAATATGCCTTGGAGGAGATCAGGGAACACAGGATTCCAGCCCTGGTTTCGGAGGGGAAGCTCAGCAGAGAAGCCGGCCCAGCCCCAGGGTGAGGGCTGGGAGGGTGGAAGCTGATCCTCCCCGCATCTGCCACTGTCATCCGGGCCTGTGCTTTGGCTTGCGCCCAAGTCTTCCTCCTCTCCCTGGCGCCGGCCCCACTTTCGCTCCTTCAACCATCAGGATACCTTGTACTTCCCCACTTGCAATCTTGCTGTTTACTGCTAAGGAAAACCCCCCTTGCTAAGCCGAGAGGCAAGCTCCTGACCACCCACCCCAACGTGGGGAGCCGGACGTGCCCAAGGGCCGAGGTGGGCAGCAGGGTGGGTGCCAACCTGAATAGAACTCTGAATATGTTCTTCCCGTCTACCACGAGTGCTCGCTAACACACACACACACACACACACACACACACACACACACGTTTTACAGCCCTCTGAAATTTATGAGCAAAGTCGAGTGCTCAGAGATCTCTTAATTAACCAGTCTTCCCTTAGGAGAAAGGAAATGGGTCCCCATATTCTTAGCACCAACATCGGATCTCATGATTTACTACCCCTGCCCCCCTGCCTGCGCCCAGCACATCAGCTCCCTTCCAGAACAAACATCTATCAATTTCAAGGCAGCTCAAACACCACCTTCCCTTGCCCCCTCCTCTGCTTCTGGTACCGTCTGGACCCACATCACGTCTCCTCTTCTGCTCCAGGTCAGGCTAAGGCCCTAAACGGACACCTTCTGCAGCCTGGTTGGTCGAGAAGGGAAATGCAAGGCAGCAAGGCCTGGCCCGAGAGCGGTCCTCACGCCTGTGGGCACGTGAGGCTGTGTCTGGTCCTCTCTTCTGGCCCACGGTGGTTGCTTGAGGCTGCCATGAAGATATATGGGTTTAATCAGGCCCCCGACAGGTAAAGACCCTAACAACGAGGACAGTTTGTTCTCTCAAACTGTTGAGTATCTAAGCCCAGTGTTTACTTTGGAATTGAATGAATAACATTGTTCTGGGGAAGGAAATTAAAAAAAGCAGGCTTGTAATTTATAAGTAGAGAGGAGAACAGAGGTGGAGGTCTTGGAGCCCCCTCAGCCTCATTCCCAGGACTCCCCTTCTGAAAGCCCTTCTTGCTGTCTCTTTGCTGCTTTAAACTTCCACACCACAGCCGACGCAGCTCATCCCCCCAGCCCTGCCAGTAAAGGGCTCAGCACTGCCAGCTTCCCTCCGGCTGCCAAGAGAACTCAGGGTTTCAGGGCAGAAGGCTCTTCCCTCCCCTCCCCCTCAAAAAAAAATCAAAACCAAATGCCACTGAAATTAGAAATGTTGTGAGAACCATTCAAAACGTTTTGTGGAGGGTGCTATCAGGCGGGGGAGGGCAGGGGTTCACTTGCCCCCTCCCCACCCCATTCCTCCCCTTGACTTTGAATGGAAAACCCCAAGAATTAACCCTAGAAAGACCCAGAAAAACACCTCTCCTGGGGTTGCGGAATCCCTCCTCTGTGGAAAGGTAGTTTTAAGTTGGGAGTCAGGTCCCTGGGAGGCACAGCAGTTTGCACTTCACTCCTGAACTAAGGGGTTGCCGGTTTGAACTCAATTGGTGCCAGAGTGTCTGTTTCTGTAGAGGTGACAGCGAGGAAAACATGCTGGAGCGGGTCTTCTCTCTAACACCCCAGGTCTCTGAGTTGGAATCGGCTTGATGGTGGTGGGATTTGAGGTGGGAGTCAGTGGGGTGGCTCCTTGGGGGTGTGTGGGAGTGTCCAGCCTGGGGACTTCTGTTCTGCACCCGCGTTTGGGAGCTCAGGTTCACTGCAGTGGGACGCTGCTCAGCCAGGGGGCGCTCCAGACCAGGCCTGGTTCTTTCCTTTCCGAAGGAAATCCTGCCCTGAGGGCACCAGACGTCTCCTTCCAAAGGGAGCATTCCCGGCGCCTGACCTCCAACTCTCTACTGTGGAGTCACCCCAAAATGCAAGGCAGACCCCTTCGAGGCTACGGAACAGAGGGACAGCTCTTTGGGATTAGGCCCCTCACACGGACCTTGTCCCCAGCTCTGACCACAGTCCTTAAATGTTGCCTTGAGATTGCGTGGATGAGCCCCTAGCTAGCCTGGATCCCTTCTGTGATACATTGTTTGTTCTGGCCCAGGACTGCTCAATATGTCCATGGAGATCTACTGGCCGATCACAAGTGCAGTGTGCGAGATCACAGACGTCTATCCCACTTAATTGTGACGGGATTGCTCATAGGTTTACGTCTATTTTCTTAATGCCATGCGACCTACCCACACTACATTTGTGGGGTTGCAATCCCCCATTGGAGGCCGATCTCCGGTCTAGGAGGAAGGTGAGATGTGCTCTGAGTGTCCCCTTTTGGACAAGGGGTAACTCAAGTCACCACCTTCGGTTCTCTTGGGGGTAAGAGCTGCAGAGAGACAGAACCTCATCTCCATCGAGAAGCAGGGACCCAGAGAGGCCTCTCAGGACCACAGGGAGTAGAGGTCATCCGAGAACTTCTGTTGGGGGGCTAGACCAGAACCCCACAGGCTGTGGCGTGGTGACCAGGGGACAAAGCAAAATAGCCAAGGCCGGAGTCCGAGTGAGGCCAGGAGACTCGGGGAGACAGAACAGAAGAGTCTGGTGGAGCCTGGGAGGCGGGGCAGTGGCCCTCCGAGGCAGAGGTCAAGGGACGCCGTGGCTGAGAGTCGGAGGACTAGAGAGGGGCTTGGCTGCAGGCAGGGGTCGGTGTGCCGTGCGCCAATGACTGTATCCTGACTGTGTTCTGATCCTGACCCTGCCAACCCGTGAAGTTCGTTAGCAGCCTCCACAGTCCTGACTGTTGTCCCTTGGTTCTCTGTGGCCATGGCGATCGATCATTGATGGAGGCATCGGAGTCGAGTGCCGTGGGAGAGACAGGGGTCAGGAGAGGGCAGAGAGGGGCCGTGGTGGACACTCGCCTTGTGGTGGAGGGGAAGCCCGAGGTCAGCGATGGCCCCCCTGCGGCTCTCACAGGCACCTACCTCCCTGGCCTTTCCCATAAACGTGGGGCCCACCAGCCCTGCCCGCGACCTACCGCTCGCTCCCTTGCTCGGGGTGCTGCAGATTAGCTAATTGATAGGGGGAGGCCACTTTGAACATTTCAAGGCCTGGTCGGGGGCCAAGTCTCATTAACTTAGCTTCAAAGTCAGAAACTCCATTAAAAAGCTCATTGGTGGAGCTGATTGTTCCAGATTGTCACAACGGAACTGAGCCCACCACGGCACCCGGGGCCTCAAGTTTTAATGTTGGGGTGGGGGGTGGGGAACACGTGTGTGGCACTTGATGTAGGTGGGGGTGGGAGGAGCAGGAAGGAGCTCAAGACTGGCCTTTGCTTCTCCCCCCTCCCCCTTTAAACATTTAGCAATGATGAAAGAAGTGTATGCTTGTCACTCAACTTTGGAAGGAGGGTAAGAGAAAAAGAATATTCCAGATGCCGTTACACACTGTAATGCAGTGAGATTCCGTTCAGGGTGCTGGATGACGTGTGATATTTAATAGACCCCCTCATCAACAGAGTCAGGCAAAAGCCATCTGCTTTGTACTTCCTCTGCCCACCCCCTTTTAGGGGCCATGCACTGGATTTCTGATGTTTCCCCATCCCTTTAAGACTGAGACATCAGGTGGCTGAGGGACTTTCTGCCCTGTGAATACGGCAGCCATCACTGTCACACATCCGGGATCATACCACCAGGCTCCCCATACTATAATCTTTATGGAAGCTAACCGCCCGCATTCTCTCCTGGGGAGCGCCTGGGGGGTTTGAACCTCTGACCTTTCAGCCCAGCCCAGCGCTCAGTTACTACACCTCCGGGGTTCCTGGAACACAGTCTTCGCTACCAGTCTGTGTGGGGTCTCTGAGTGCTGTGATTGGGACATACACTTCGCTGCTCATAGAGATTGGGTTCACTGCAGGCATCTTGGAAGCAGGGCCTGGTACTTCAGAGTCAGAGCAACTTTGTAGACACGGGGTAAGGAAGGACATGATGGCTTTATGATCATGCAAACATTTATTAAGCAAAACAGTCTCTCCACACCTAGGTCTGCGGCATTTCCATCTCTCTGGTTCTCCCCCACCCGTGTCTTACACACTGAGGGCATGTCGTCAGGAGAGGCCGGTCTCTGGACAAGGACATCATGCCTTCGCAAATGAGGGAGTGGAGGGGGTGGTGGTGGTGGTGGTGGTGACATGAGAAGGCCCTCAGGGCAATGGGTGGGCCCTGTGGCGGCCACAGTGGGTTCCAAGGTGGGAACAGTTGTTAGCAGGGCTCATGTACGCCTGGGCGGTGTGTCCTTCTGCCGGGCAGCCACCTGCCTCAGGGTGCCGGGCAGCCACCTGCCCCAGGGAGCCTGTACTTGTGATGATACTCACCACATACAAACCTTAGCTGCCGCGTCCTCTGGGACTAACACGGAGCACCTTCCCTGTATTTATGGGGGCCAAAAAGAAATGTGTACATCTCTCAGGTGGATGGAGTTAGTTTTCCCAGGGAAATTCCCATAAGTCAGCCCCCTAGGACGAGCAGGGGCAGTGTTCCTGGCCCTTTTCTCAGCAACCGAGTTTCCAGTTTTTGGAAAACTTCCATAAGGTACCATCCAGTGATTGCCTTGGGTTCTTCCAGAAAACCTATCAAGATGGCCTTTTTTGGAATGCTAATCAAACCAAACAAATGACTAGCAGCAGCAGCAACAACCCAGTCTCCATATTCTTGGATGGAACTGGCCCAGCAATCCTCTTGGAAGCTACTGTTCTAATTGAACCCCCCCCACCCGCTTTAAAGGCACCCTAAAGAGACTCAAACCCATGGACCCCCGAGAAGACCCCGAATTGGAGGGAGCCCTCAGACAGTGTAGAACTGCCCCTGTGAGGTCCCAAGACTGCAGATCTCGGTGGGAGTAGACAGCCTCGTCTTTCTCTCGTGGAGCAGCCATTGGTTTTGAACAGCGGACTTTGCGGCCAGCAGCTCTGCGTGAGAGCCTCTAAGCTCAGCCGGGCTCCAGGGAGACGGAGACTCGCATAGTCCTGAGAGAGCTTGTCTGCAGCCACATCCTGGTGACACATCTTGCTTGGAATGAACCTGTGCCGGTGTGCACTGGGGCCTGGTCACAACACTCACAGGCTTACCTCCGCCGGGTGTGGACATACAGACATACGTATATCTTTTTCTATTTAAAGAAAAAAATACGAAGGGGCTCACGCTGCACAGAAGTTTTATAGGGCCCGAGGGCGGGGAGAGTAAAATTGGCAGAGGAAATGTTATTTCCAGGGGAGAGTCAATGTGCTCTCTGTGTGGAGTCGACACTGGATCACATTCCGATGGCGAGATCTTGGGCAGCCCAGGGAGCAGGGCATGAGGGTCCTGGGCATCGGCTTGGGGAGAGGTCCTGGGTCAACAGCAAGGCCATGGCTCCCTGAAGCAGCCCATGCTTTGTTCCTTTCTTCTGACAAGCGCCGCGGAGCCCCTGACTTACGGCCGCACTTCACGGGACACTGGTAAACGTCCCATAGTATATTTTGTAAGAGTAATGAAGGTTAGGAAACCCCAGCCCTCCCGGCAGCTTCTGCTAATAAATTTCCTTCTCCAGAGAGGGGCGAGCCAGCTGGGGTTGGGCTGTCGTTGGGCCAGGGATTAGTGGAGAGTCCCTGGGGGCCTGGGGCAGCGACCTCCTGCTCCCAGACTTTCTGGAGGAAGCGGGGGTCTTTGCCGAGCCCCGCTCCCTCCCTGCTGCTACCCACGTTGAAGGTAGGCCTGTTGAGCTCAGTGCTGAACTCCCAGAAGGCTCAAGAAAGATGAAAAGTGAGTCAAGACGCTGGAAGGGGAGGGACATGGGGGAGGGGGGAGAAACCCCAAACCATAATTGCCCCTTTCCTTCTGCTGCTCGGATTACCAGCCAGGGGCTGAGGGGCGGTGTGGGCCGGTGCTTTTTGGACTACTGTTTCCCTTGAGTTTGAAGATGAACCATGGAGTAAAAGAAGACCCGGGCTCTTGGGAGGGGCTGAGGTGGGGGCAGGGTCACATGGGGTGGCCGAGGACCATCCTCAGGTGCCAGAGAGGGTGGCAGATGGGGCACCTCTGAAGGTATTTACATGCTCCCCCCCCCCCCCCCCCCCC